>JAVDBV010003347.1:0-12510 GCA_032619315.1 Piper longum
CCGACCGATTCGGCCCCGAAATCGGATCGGCACGCGGCCGATCCGATTTAAATCGGCCGATTCCGTGCAGAATCGGTCGATTCGTGCATCTATGTGCGGAATCGGCCGATTCGTGCATCTATGATAAAATTTAAGAGCTTATATTACATCACGGTAAGAAAAAACAGGAAAAACTAGAAAATTATAATGTTAATAAAAAATATAGTTTAGCACACTTTTAAGTCTTTATGTGGTTATACCTACCTAACACGCAGTATTCACAACATGATATAATTTATAAATTTCCCGGATCAGAAGCAAACGTTTGCTTGGGATCTTAAAGAATAGTTATAGAGATTAGAACTCGCATCTTGTTGCTAATTTAACATGACTAATCTGCTATCTTTGTCTGCTTGCTAAAAATATGAAACATGTAAATACATTGCTTAAATACATTGCTTCTTCGGAAGGCGGGCTAGCCCTACTCATCCCGACTACTTTTCCGGGCCACTGCAAACCAGCAAGGATCCTCATTAAAAAAGGTTGCCCTTGAAGCTCAAGCGCAAATAAGCTGTTAAATATTGACCAAAAATAGTGTTTCACGACTCAATGCATCTTTTCTTATTCAATTCAATTCAATGTATTTAAGTTTTGGTCTTTATCTAAAAAGTTAAGGAAATTAATTATCTTGGCCAGGAAATCCAATCCGAATATTAAGTATACGAGTTTTGTAATTACCATGTAATGTGTGTGCATTTGATTTATTTCCACTTATTTCTTTCAATTGACAGCATATATTTGCGAAACAAACATGAAATTATAATAATTTAATCTCGTTTTATGCGTTAGAGCTGCTGGCCGAGGAAGTTCTACCTTGTTTATGTAAACAATTATGCATTGGATCAATTTTCATTGCTGCTTGTTATTAATTTGTCCCTTGTGTCGTTCTTAGGACCAGGCATGTGACGAGTTCCATGTCCAAGCTAAACTAAAAAATCATGGTCTAAATTAAGTAGAGTCAATGAATAATCAGTTCTAATTATAAATGATTATGAAATTTAATTAACTAATATACAAAAATTAAAACACCATTTAAAAAAAACAAAACAAAAACCACTTTAACTTTGAATGAACAGAGGGCCAAAGAGTTTAACCATGATGGTACTTTTATAATGACAAAAGTAAGACAAAAATTACTCATTTAATTTATTTCGAAATATTTACCAATTATGAATTAATATTCACTTGAAGGAGCTAAAATGCATAATTTTTTTTAAGGAATGCATAATCTTTAAATAACCTGATTTTTTTGGGGTGAATGGTAGATTATTGTATTTCACCTGAAAATTCAATAATTTTATGTTTAATACATCGGCCCCACAAAACAGTCTTCTTTATATAAGGGTCAAAAAAGTAAATCCCGAAAAGGATTCGTCTTCGACAACCAAAACCGCCGCCGGCGGAGAGCTCCTCCCGTCGCCGGCACTGCCGGACACTGCCTATTCGGTCGGCGCGGCGGAGCCTTACCCGTTCGAACGCCTGTTCACCGCCGACTTCGTCTCTTGGTTTCTCAACCCGGTTTTGGCGGGAGGATATCCAGGGTTTTCGTCGCCGGTTGGCATTTGTGTTCAAATTCGAAGGTTGGAACTGTTCGTAATCTCTGATCAATTCAAAGTACTTGCCATTTGTGATGATAAAGTTGCAATATTTGTGCTGTTTTTATCACACAGGTTGGTTTTTTTGATTCAATTCTGATCATGTCATGAAATCGATTGGAATGGGTGTTGAGGAAGGTTGTGGGAGGGAGACGAGTGGAAATTCATCAAATTTATCCGTTTATGAAACGGTGATTGAGGCCCCTTCTTCAAAAGTTGAAGGTGGTGAGAATTCGTCGAATGGTGAGGGTGGTAAGGTCGAGGTTTCGAGGGTGAGCCAGGTTGTGGTGGCGGTGGAGACGAAGTTGGCAGTTGTTGAGGGCAAGGTAGATGGGGTTGATGCTTTGCAAGATGCTAGTGTTGTTAATGGTGGGGGTGTTAGCAAGGGTGGTGAGAAGTGGGAAGGGGAGAAGGTTTGCCGGATTTGTCATTTAGAGCCTGACCTTGAATTGGGGGATACAGAGCTGAATCAGCTGATTCAACTTGGCTGTGGCTGTAAGGGGGAATTGGGTGTCGCCCATCGCCAGTGCGCCGAGGCCTGGTTTAAACTGAAGGGTGATAGGTATATTTTCTTAGTCTTAGCTCGCAATAAGAATTGTATACCGTTTAGTTTTTTCATTCATTGCCTAAAACTTCATTTTACTTCGTGTTTTGTGATATTATTTTTTATCAGTGATAAAATAAAGGTTCATATTTTTCTAGGGTAATGTGATTATGGTTGTCAATCTCCAAAAGGTTTACTGAATGGCAGAGTTAACTTTGTCCATCTTGACGTCAACTCATTTTGTGCTGATCAGGTTGTTATGCGTGTGCGTGAGTATTAGTTTCATCTATATGTGATCTTTTGTCTGCGCTGGTAGCTATACTTGGTGAATTTCAGTACAAAAACATCAACAAACTTAGGAGTGTAATTCTGGGGAGATGATTGAACTGTTTTAATTCCAATATACGTCTAGGATTTGATGATACTTGAACTATATTAATTCCATTGTGTCTAAGATTTGAATGAAACACAGTTTTGATATTTGCGTATCTGTGAGGTTCAAATACTGTAAAGCTCATACGATACATCATAAGTTCTTCTTTGGAAAGGAGAATCGGTTCGACAAGAGCACCACTTCTTTCAATCCTGCCCACACTTTATTGAAGCACTTCATTGCGGTTAATTGAGCCTCCACCATTGAGTATACAGATTTTTGGTCTGCTTGTTAGAGATGGATATTAAAATACTTGATTTTTTTTATGTTTCACAAGCATTTTCTATCAAATTTTTGTTGAAGATGTGGTACTTATGTCAGTCTCTTGAGAAAATTATGCTAAAGATTGTTCTGATCTTGAGATGGGATGGTTTTTACTGTGAAGAGGAATATTCACGCATCTCGCAGGTTGAAGTAACTGGTCTTTTTTATGTCAACATTCTATTTTTTTTCTCTTCTTTTTTGTTTTTGTCTATCGTGCAATTTATGTCTTCCATTTTTTAATGTTATTGATAAGGATTTTATTTCTGACAAGAGATAAATGTTATCATAAGGTATATTAATATGCTGCTATACAGAATATGTCTTCTTCTCTTTTCTTTGCCAGAATTTGTTTTAGAATTTCCTCAATGTTGATATTTATGCTAGTATTCCTTCTCAGTTTGATATGTATGAAGGAGTTTCTTTAACTCTGCTTGCAATCTTTATGGAAAGAACTAAATTTGAAGCCTTTTTTTTGGACCAAATGTTTCTTGTGATTAAGCTTTTAGTTAAAAAATTTGCTTTTTAGGGAGAAAGGTCTATGCCTCTTCACTGTTTGAAGTACAAAAGCCTCATCAAAATTAGTTCAAACAATGTTAAAATGTGGGCCCTCTGTTTCAGTCAATTGTTACGGCTGGTTAATCGCTCCGGCTTTGTGGGAGATCTTACTAAAAGCTCAACTTGTAATTTGTTAATGCAGGTTCTGTGAAATATGCAGCGAGATAGCTGTTAATGTTACTGGTGTGATAGAGCGCGGAGTTGTTCAAGAATGGAACGAGAGGAGGAGAGCAGCGGATGTTAACACGGGGGCGAACAACACACCAGAGACAAGCTGTTGGCGTGGCCACCCATTCTGTAATTTCTTGATGGCTTGCCTGGTGATAACTTTTGTACTACCATGGTTCTTCCGAGTAAGTATGTTCTGACTGGGTGATTTGACTTTGGTGCGGACAATTGCCGCATGAAATTTCAATACCTCGACAATATATATATTACAGAAAAAAGATGGTTTTGTTGAATTTCATAGTTTGAACTTGTTGGGTATAGTTCAGTACATATTTGTTTTTAAATTATGTGAAATTGGTGCCAGACGACATTTCCAAATGACGGATTGGCCGAGGTCACGTGGATATGTTGATGTGTTCAGAATGCATTAATTTATCACTTCAGACGACGATCTATAGGCGTGGTATTTTGTATTATTTCCAAGTGAGCGCTTGTATGTATTTTATAATTACACTGACTCCGTAGAAGTCAATGCTACAATTTTTCTTCATTGGTAGGCGTCTGGCCGACGAAGAAATGCCTTATTAAAACTTCAAAAATATGCCGTTTACATTTGGAGACGATGATATCATGAACATTTTGGCATTGATCTTGAATAGATTGTACCAATCGCTTTCACCTCCTATGAATTGTTCAATCCTTTAAGCAACATGATTATTTAGAATGGGTCCTGTGAAGCATTATCTTCCAAGTATTCGGCATATAGACGTAGCAGAGTGACTGACGGTATTCAAAGTTGGGCCTTATTTGATTCTTAACAAACCATTTGTTTTCTCACAAGTTTAATCAAATCGTATTTTGTGAAAGCAATCTCCATACAATAAACATCTCTACCTGGGTCCTAATATATCCCAGTACGACGGGCATTTGCAATTGAGAATTTTTTTATAGCCAAAATTGCAGTTGAGTTTTGATGGGAGTTGTGAAAGGAAATAGCAAACTACTGATAAAACCATATTATCATATTTTTGCGTTAAAAATAATTTTTCTTTAAAATTTATTTTTTCTTCACAAGACCCGGGCAACTTTACTGGAAGTATTTTAACCGCGAACTATTAGGACCAATAAATTTTGTCGTAGTGACAACCATTTATATCCACAACTGTGTCGATTAGAAGCAGTTGCACTTTTCCAATATATATGTCAAGTGTCACTTCCTCTTATAAATTGCAAGCATCCAATTTTGATTTGGCAGTCATGTTACAAACCTGATTTATGGGCGTAATTGGATGCTTAAATATGAGTATTGTTTCTAGTAGTTCAGCGTCCATGAAGGGGTAACAATGGCTATCTAAATAGTGGAAACAACATATTAAGGCCGATTTGTGTTTAGTTGCCGGTGACAATTGAGGTTTCAATGATGGGTGCTAGAAGTCGAGTAGCGGGTGCCAAAGTACCAAGCTTGATGTTGCTTGACATATCGAGCGACCTCATGACGGGAAGTCCATAACATGAGGGTCGATGCTAGCCGGGAGGGTGCTACTAAACATATATCGGGAGTTACTGTGAGTACCGGGAGCAGATGCCGAAGTACCGAGTATCATGACCGAGCGTGCAGTGGATGACGGGTCATGACCGAGCATCGGGCACTACCAGGTATGTAGCGTGATTGTGCGTCGGGCATTATTGGGTGACGGGCACGGAATCGAGCATAGGGTGTGACCGATAGCGTATGAGTGACAGGGTGTGAAAAATGCAGGAATGGCCGAAAGGGTCTCTAGAAGAAACTGTGCAGAACGCCATCAAGACATGGTAGATGGAGCTCTCCCACAAGATACGCCTACAGGATTTCAAGACCATCAACCCTGACAAGTTCAAGTTCTTTGTTAATGGTTTACTCCCTGATCTTACTCTATTTTCCTTCCTGACTCCCTCTCTTTCTCTCTATCTCTCTCGCCTCTTCCTTCCTTGGATATTTGAATCGAGTTGGACCCGAATCAAATCTCTTTTTTTTATAATTCAAGCGCGAGAATCAAATCTTGCATGGTCAGCATGTCTTACTTTCTGGCTAGTAGTAAATTACTGGATTTCTTCGAACGCAACTTCATATATTTATAACAATTATTTCGTGATACATATAATAATCATGATATATGTACAATAACAAAGATTGTAAACTTTATCTTATTTAGTCTTCTTAAAAAGGTTGTAAGAGGAAGGATATCTAGTCACTTGTTTGTTTTCGGCTCTGTATCGCCAGTTTGAACTAAAAAATATATCTAGAAAATAGAAACTTGTGGATCGTACTAATATATAAAAAAAGGTCGATCACGCACTCCATAATTCACCAGATGATCATCACGCTGATTGGTGCGGTGCAGGGAGAGAAGGGCTGTCAGGGGAAGAGACTCTCAAATTGGGAAGCTACAACGCCTTGTCGCAGAGCTCATTACCAGAGGAGTTCAAATGCTACAAAGCGGATGTGGAGAGCTTCGAGTCTTCTCATGACGTATTCAGAGCAGCCTTCCCTCGTGGGTTTGCATGGGAGGTCGTCAAAGTCTACTCCGGTCCACCCGAGATTGCCTTCAAATTCCGGCACTGGGGTTACATGGAAGGCTCCTTCAAGGGCCATGCCGCCACCGGCGACAAGGTTGAGTTCACCGGAGTTGCCACTCTTAAGGTTCTTATGCTTATTCACCTACCTCTGACTCGCTCATTTCAGTCTTTATTAGTCAATCAATCACCCCCACGTACCATATATAGACTATAGTTTGCGATGCTCAATTCAAAGATAATTTGTGCATGATTTTTTTATAAAAAAAAATATTTAAAATATTGAGCATCTCATTTAAATATTATGAAATTAAAAAATTTTGATGTAGTTGTATTTTTTCATAGAGTTTAAGTCTTGATAATTTAAAATCACAATATTATGAAAAAATACAAGTTAAATATTTTGTGACATTATGTTTTCTAAAAAAATTATACTCGTACATTTATAATGAATAAATGGAATGACTAATGAGAGTTCCTTTCATAATCTGTGAAGTGGTTTGGTGATTTGCTGCATTATTATTGTTGTAATTGTTACTTATCATGTAGTAGGAATACACCTGCTCGGCACTTGTATATTCAAATGCCCTCTCTTGTTTGTTAGTGGAAGATTCTTGTAAAGGTGTTATAGATCTGAACATGAATTTTTGTATCGAGGAAAAGAACATTAATTTTATGCATGGGGATTCCCATTTTTTTTAATCTCGTTTCTATTGGGGATTCTTGATATGAAAGAGCTACATATATACGTAAACGCGTGCAATTAACCAACGATTTGTAGCTAGATAATTAGTCTCATCTTGTTAAATTAATGTTAGCGTCATTTGATTTAGCATGATACGTAACAATAGGACTTGTCTTGTTTAACTAAGGTTGATGAAGCTCTGAGGGTGGAAGAAGTGGAGATATATTATGACCCAGCTGAGCTCTTCGGAGGTCTCCTCAAGGGGCAGCCCCTCTCGGATTCTGACCATCACCCCAACAAAGGTCAGGCCTCAACGCAGGCATGCCCTTTCCAGCTGAGCAAGAAGGAATGATGCTTTTACATATCAATGAATCTCTTAGATTAATTTGACTGTGCGCTCATGCTCAATCAAATTGCACATCTGTTTGCTTTTGCTGGTACTGAATTGTCATGGTTTGTTTATGAACTAAAAACTTAAAAAGGCTTGTACGCTCAGATCCGTCGAATGATCTGATTTTTTTGGCAAACTATGAAATTTGTACAGATTGAACCTTATCATAAAGCGTGAAGCCATGGCAACCATCGTCATCTGTCTTTTTTTTAGCAGTTAACCGGTCAACAAGGCACCTTGAGGTTGCAACTTTCTTTATTTTATTTTATTTTTTAAAAAAATACTGAGAAACCATTTTTTTAAAGACTACTGGGAAATTTTGAATTGGCCGGGAAAATTTCCGGTGAAATCGATTCATTGTATGACAGGTTGGTAAATCACAAGCCTGCAGGTAGAATTAATCGTTTTTTATTTAATGTAAGAAGAAAATTGAAGTCTTCCAAGTAGAGGGAATTATTTTCATGTTCAATTCCTGGAAAAGATAGAATTAATGCAGTAAGCTAAAAATAAAATAGAATATTATCTGTATAAAAATCAAACTAAGCAAACTTTTGACGGTTTTAAGCCTTTTTCATATTTAAATTTGGTAATTGATTGTTTTTTCTTTTTTCTTTTTTTAGAATTAATAAATCATGTTTCTCATTAACCACACGTCGGAAAGGGGTTCACAAGGTCAGGCTCGCTTTAAACATTGGTCTCTTCTTTAATTACGTTCCACGAAAAAGAAAGAAAGAAGAGGTCCACCTCTGCAATTTTTCCACGACGCATTATTACATGTTTTTGACTTATGAGTTGAATTAGCTTTCTGCAAACCGACACATAATATCTTTTTTTTTATCAGGTTTGATTTTTGTAGAAAAAAGAAGCACACAAACATGTCCCCCTGTTAATATATATGTGCCAAAAATGTAAGATTCCGTTGCCGGGACTTGAACCCGGGTCTCTCGGGTGAGAGCCGAGTATCCTAACCAACTAGACTACAACGGAATTATTAAGCACGGTTTCGTCCGTAAGTTTATTTATTAAAATATAAAATATATAATAGTTAATTATTCAGTTTCAACCTGCTTTTAGACGATGGATAAAATGTTTATAAATTGAATTCAACATGTAGCACTCCGCAGGTCAAGCTTATGCTCTTGGAATATTTCATAAATGTATATATCTAGAATACACTTGAGTTATCATGTTACGTATGGATTAAAAATGTTTCCTTTTAAGGTAATTAATTTGTTTCCTTCTTATTTTTCTTCCTTTACCTGATATTTAAAATATTGTCGAGGACGTTATAAATTAGGATTTTGTTTCTTAAGAACAAAAATTAAAAACAATGCCCGACTTGCATAACATGCTTTTATGTGGAGTAAGTACGCGAAGATATCGTCAAATAATTGATTGCTTTGTCGCATATAATGTTAAAAGAAGGTGCTGTCAGTTATCATTTGCATTAGTTGTCTCAGCTAATACCTTACTATCAATGGCGTAAAAGGCAATTATCACCAATTTTTTGTCTTCCTTCGTAGTTCGCAATAGCTCATGCTATATGTTGTAAGTCGTATTCCAAAGGGGTGTGTGAAAATGATCCAACGAGTTTCGCTATAAAATGACTAGTCACTTTAACAACTCATCTTATATAACATTTATCAAACAATCTCAATCCTAATTATAACATTTTAAATTATAACATTCGACTGCACTCACACTCTATAACACCCCAATTTGGCCCAATGAATGGGTCAAATTTTGTTATTATAATTTAAAAAGTTATTTATTGAACCACTATATTTAAAGTTTATAGAAGGAGTTTCAACCCTTAAGGAAATGGATTTAGACAATACATGCTAACCTACTTCATAAGAATGATTTTAGACTTAAAACTTCTGAATAAGCACTCTGAGCTACAGAAGAGGCAACACCTCCTTGTGGCTAAGTATGTTAATTTATAATGCTATGATCGCTCCAAGTTATACGAAGTTAACATCCCCAATGCAGCTAAGACGTTGAATTTTTAAAAAATATGGATGCATGATCTAGTTTTTATTCTTAATTTCAATGATATAGTTAGGTAACTTAATCACTATGTTGATGTTGTGCAGTAAAGTAAGCACGGGATTATAGTTATCTATTCCACATACCCCATATAGGCAAATTAAAATCACAAAGGCCTCATCGTGTGCTGGGATATCGTACTCTAACATTTGGTCTTTACATAAATTCTTCATACGATATAAACCGTATGTTTTTCCGGTCTATGTTTCTCTAACACACACTCATAACTGCAACCAAATATATTTCTTATACCTCACATATTCCTCGTCATGTTCCAGGACTTCGAGAGTTACACACCCCATAAACAATTATTAGCGATGCCCTAAAGTTAAATACCCTACACAATAGTTGTAATAATAATAATAGTAATAATAATAATAATAATAATAATAATAATAATAATAATAAATCATACACATGCAACCCAATCATGTCATACACTCTTACCAAAATCACACATGATACATAAGTTCAGGGCACATGCATAATAATAATACAGTCCTAGATATTAAATACATGACAAAATAAATAACACAAGGCCCCCACTACCACCACCACCATGAGCCACAAATCCATATACGTAAGTCAGCCAACGCCAAATGGTCTCATTTACATACATATATGAAAATATGTCAATAACCAAATTAATAATTATTGGTCCGAAAATAATTACCAATAGTCTAAGGCTGGCAAATAAATACTCTATTACCCATGGGAAATTTAAAAACTTTAGAAAGTGTCTCACAAGCTATAAGCAAAGACAAATAATATAAGCTGACATACAAACTCAACAAAACATACTTACAATACACAGCTCATGCCCTCATATATTTTGTATAACACCCGTTATGGTACTCATAAGATAATGGATAACTATTAAGTTAGTGCCACAAATTCTGAAAATATACTACCTTATGTAATATCCTCATTCATTACATTTCCTTAAGGTTTAAGGGGGTACTAATGTAATTCAAACTGCCCTTAAACTAATCTCACGTTCGTAAAACAAAACCTTCATATACATATAGTAGGTTTGGGTAAGGACTTGCACATATAATAATTTCTAGAGTTCAGATTTTGAAAACTATCAAATGATCTTAACTTTAAAGCTTATATTAAATTGTAGAAAACTCAACTAAATGACCCAGCATCGGAGAGATCCGATAAAATATCATTGACTCTGTTAAACAGAGATGAAATAAAAGAATCCTATGAACCTGAATAAGTGAACTCGTCGTGTTAAACTAGCGAGTTCACCTTGCGTATGTTGAGAAGAAGATGAAACCTGAGTCACTTTCTAATCACAACGACAAACAAAACAAGATAAAGCCTCCACACAAACATGACTTAAAAAATTTATATAATTTAATTATATTTTTTAATGAAGTGTTAAACCTCATTAGGTAACGTTAATTAAGGTTTAGGGTTTTATATATACGTAGTGGAAAAATCCAAACTTATAGTTTTATTAAAAAGACTTAACTAGGTAATTTTTTAGACAGGCCAAACAATGTCCAAATGGGATAAAATTTAGACTAATGGGCCCTAACACTCTAAAGGTGTGACGCAAAAATTACAAAGGGCTTGCCCATGGGCCAACATGATAAGCAACGCCCACCAAAGTCGGGTTAAGGTGTTGGGAACATTATTCTTGGGTTGTGACTAATTTTCCTAAGGCTAGCTTATCGGTTTAATAAGTCCAAATGAGCTTAGGTGAAAGGTCACGGGTAGCCAACACCTTGGATTTGAGCCGAGTAAAATTTTAGGTCTAAATCGCTTGTAATTGGGCTTGAATTGGCTTGGGAAGGGAAGACATTGACAAGGGATTTGTAACGCTAACCAGACCTAAGTGGATTATGAAAATTCTACCAAATTATCTATCCATCCAAAAGCTTTCAGACCCATACTAGACGTGATGGATTTTACAACCAGAGCTAAGCAATTAGGGTTACACCCTGTATTCTTATACACTCCCAAAATCTAAGCTAGCTAACCACGTAAATGAATTTTAATTAAACCCAAATTTTACTTGATGATAGTAGACTTATTGGGTTATTCAATAAGTTTTATATATTTTATAAGAAAAACCTTTAGGGACTCAACTAGGAGCACAAATACAAATCATCCAAGCATACTTAAATCACAACATACACAGATGACATTGATTTTGTTCATGAATTTAGTTAAGTTTTTTTAGTGTGATATTTTTATAGGAGAAATCCAAAGGATAGAGAAATAAACATGTAAAAAATGAGTATCATAGGGACCAAGAAAGTTATCACCTTTCACTAACTTTGACACCCATACATTTTCATACACACTATACCAGATGAAATAGTGAACACAAGCTGTATATTTATCTGTTAGAAACACAACAAAGTAAGTAGCATGAAAAAATTCTAGGTAGATCATAAAATATGAATTTTATACTAAAACAGTGCAAGATTGTGACCATAACAAACTAAAAAATGCATAACTATTTTTTATAGACATGAAAAAATGATGATTCTAAGATCTACAAACTCCAAAAACCTTATCTACATGGAACAAATATCATAAAAATACCTAGAATAGTAGATCTATGCAAAACGGCAAGCAAACACTAAGAAAGAGGGGTAAATGAGAGACCTTTACCTAAAATGTCGCTAGGGGAGGTCTCTTAAGGTATCCAATCCTAAGACCTACTACCCTAGTGGGCCTTGGGGGTGAGGAAGGCTTAGATGAGGCTTGGAACTCCAAGGAAGAAGATGGAAGCCAAGAGGAGAAGAGGGTCGGCTAATGTGAGGAGGAAGGAGTGAAAATGGTGAAGTTTTTATAAAAAAATAAAGGAGTACCCAACCACCAAAGGCATAGCTTGGTGATATCATAAGTGTCACACCTAATGGGGTATGGGTGTAACACCCCGACTCGGCTCACCCTTGAACCGACCCGGAAAGGCTACCGGTGACCGAACCGTTCGATAATCTACTAGATTCGGTTAAGCCGACCCGGATCTACTCTCGGCGTCTTAAGATGAAAACCACCTATGTCCTCTATTCATTATACACATCATGACATTATTTCTTAGCATTCAATCATATTATCATGTTTTTCACTACTTCACATCAATTCAAATATAATAAAAGTAAAAATAGAATATTAAACATTCAGTCACCGAATACATGTGTGTGCAAAAGACCTCATTGCTCCTCCGTCCAGGCTGGCACTTTCACCTCATAGTCGTCACCTACATAT
>JAVDBV010003348.1:0-11314 GCA_032619315.1 Piper longum
TAAAAATGTGTGTGTGTGTGTATATATATATATATATATATATATATACACACACACACACATTTTTAAGGAACAAAGGTGACTAGAGTTTTGATGATATGTTGGGTTGGTGGTTTTTATATCTTGCTTCGAGGGGCCTGTTTAGGGAACATAGGTGTTAGATTTGTGGATGGAAATAAATTTTTTTACTACTGTTTTTTATGATAGTGTACTGAATGTCAAGCTAGCAATTTGTAAACTTTTCTTTTATCTAATAACTAAAATGAGCTTTCTTGCACAATAAATTTACCTTGATAGTCTTTCTTTTTAATTATAATTTCAGATTTATTGGAGAGAAGGCAGAGGGTTTTGTCAGAGGTTTGTAGCTTTTTGGTTATACTTAGATGGAGGAAGAGCGGAAGAGGAGGGTAGAATCACTTGGGTGGTTGACAGAGTCTTCTATCTTACCAAAGTGACATAAAGCCATCGAAGGTGTTGGCCCTTCATCCATACTTGAACTAAAAGCCCAGCTCTATCAGACTCAAGAAGAAGCAAAGAAGAACAAGGACTTGGCTCCAGATGTTGAGTTCCATCGCGCAAAGAAGAAAGTCTCTAATGATATTTTATCTCATAAAAATTCGGGTGTTGAGGCTCGAGCGAAGAGGTTGGTTTTCTTGTTTAAAGTTAGCTTTCTACTCACTCAATACTCTATATCTTATGGATATTCAACAGTTTTAGTTTTATCAACTTAGGTGCTAATTAGTGGTTCTACATAATATTTTCACTGCTGATTTGAAAGAAACTATGTAGCCGTTATTGGGCATTAAAATTATGTTAAGCTTTATGATATCATTGTTTCCGTAATTCATGAATAACTCCTGATTTTGTAAGTCTAAATAGCTTGAAACAAAGCGGAAAATTTATGGCCTTTTACTGGCGCTTGGTCTGAACTTGATGTTTTGAAATTTGGTTGATATTTTTTTCTGCCTAAAGCAGAGAGACCACATAAAAGCTATCAATTTTTTAGGCAGGTACCTTGGCATTTGTTCTTCTGTTTGGTGGACATCTTTATGAACATATTGCACATTCCAGGATGTCTATGACTGAATTGTTGTGCTTGTTCGTCTAGTTGCACAAAACCTTACTGCTGTGTGTTGAAGTCTTTATTTCTTAAAAATGGACTTTTGGCAATTTGGCTGTGTTTTATTTCTTGGATCTTATTGTTGCAATCTCAGGCTGATCCTTTTCTTTTGATGTCATTGTGAATATTCGTTAGTTTTGTTTACATTTTTAGGTTTATGATTGTTTGCGATTGAAAATAATTTGGTAACTGCTAGCATTCATTATCTTCTGTTGATATTCTTCATCTTTGTCATTATCCTCTTTATTTTAAAAAAGTTGGAATAGGACTCATGTAATCTGGTTTACTGCTCTCTTTGATCATACACCATATATATACTTAAATTTCTCATCTATGTATAACCCAGAAATCGCAAACCTAGCATCTCATGGTTGGCATCTTTATATAAACATGGTTTTTGATATGCTTGTGTTAGATGTAATTCTTGAGTTAATGCTTCTGTTTCTTTCAAAAATTGCAGAGATAAAATTTAGTTGAAAGCTGAAAAGGATGGTTCAGCAAGCCATGCAGCTTTAGAAAGGAAGGCTGAGCTATATGAAAAACTGGCGAAAGGGGAACTTTAGGGTGAGGAAGAGAAAGAGAAATATTGTGTGGATTTCTTTAGCAAGAGTTTGAACCGGAGTGAAAATGAGGAAAGCAAGGTTGAGGACAATTCTGAATTGACAACAAATGATAATTATGAGGATGACAATCTGTCATGGCTCAATGCCATTGGACCTGGTAGAACAGGTTCTGTAGCAGATCACGATGAACATAAGCGTTTTGTGAGGTAATGTAATTACTTGTCTTGTCATTGATTGATATATACATATAAATAGTAGGATGATCTTAAGGACTATATTTTTTCTTGTGAAATTGATCGGCAGTTGGCCTTATACCAATAGGTGATGACTCATTCTAATACAAAGTCATGGTGGGTTATTAGTTACTGGGCCTAAATTAGCTGAGTTGGTGATGGGTTGAGTGTTTAGTAGAGTCAAGAGCCCATCGATTACCTTTCAGAGAATTTCTAACAAATGAATTTGAATTCTATATTGTTTGTATTTTTTGGAGCCTACGATTACCCCGTTTATGCCTTCAAGCACCCTCCCATTCATTCAATTTTCAGATCCATGGCTGCCAAATGCATCAATACAATGTCAATTGCTAAAATTGGTATTTTAATTTTTCTCTGAGTGAGATCTGTTTGTGTCAATTGAATAGGTTGGGGGGGGGGGAACAATTGAGAGTGGGTTTTTGCAGAAATCTCTGCCTTCGCTGCTAATTCTGTTCCTCTGTTGTCATTTGATAAGGTTCTTCCAAGTATGTAATCACGATTGTACCATATTTACCGAGTGGAAAAGCCCATTGAAAAAGCTTTTCTTGGTTGAGTTTTAAAGACAATGCAATGCATCTTCTTATAAAGGTTTTCTGGAGTCCTCGAGATCTTCTCTGTACTATATTTTGGATTGATTTATTTCTTGTTCAAATCAGGGAACTCCACGAAGAGGCTAATCAAGCTAGAGAAAAGGTCTCGACACTTAAAGGGCGCCGTCAAGCACAGGCAGCTGCTCAACGAGAGAAACTTAAGCAAGCTTATCTTAGAAAACAGCTAGAGAAGTTAAAGGCTGCAAAAACAGAAGCTGGGCAGAATGGATCTTCTGAACCTGCGGGTGAGTAACTCCAGAGTCCCGAGCTTTGTTTTGAGTGGTTAAGAAGCTAAATGAAATTTCTTTTTTGGCTATTTTAAACCCCTTGTATATATTGAGGCATTTTTTTACATTTAGACAATTTGGAGTATGATTATTTTCCAAAATGGTTGGAAACTTGTAACCCACATGGATTAGGACTTTCAGAGAAAGAAAGGAAATGGATGAAAAGCGAGCTGCGGCTCTGAAAGGAAAGAAGACTCGAACGAAACTTATTAGAGAACAATCTGAAACACGCAGGCCTATGAAATTGGGAAGATACTTGTTGAAAAAAATTAAGTCTTGTATTTTAATAGAACATGATGTTGGGTAAGAAGTGATACAGTGTTTGTAAAACTAACCCAATTTGAATGAATTGCTGTACATGAAGATGTATACTTTAAAAGATTTAGGTTATTAAATTCAAAATTATATGTTCGGGTTGGCAAGCTGTCAATTTAACGAAAGAAACACAATGGAGGCAAGTAGATGGGTTTATTTGAATTCATTTTGAATTAGGTAGATCCTTATCTTGACTGAAGACTGCCTCGACAAAAAAACGGTGAACAAGAGATGAACAACTACTACAATATTTTTATAGAGAATTAATAATCTTATTCTAAATTTGTATAAAGCTCATATAATATGTCAATTACCAACTAAGACAACTGTTATGCTGGTATCACTGTTTAAGAACAGTGCTAGAACAGTATCTGTGGATTTGGGCCATACCTCCGGAGAATAAGAACAGTGTTTTAAGGGCGCCATCGGACGTGTGCGAGGCGAAGGTTGTGTGAGTATGTGTCGGTAGATGCATGAATGTGTAGCAGATTGCGTTACAGTGTTGCCATTGCCAATGATTGTTGTGCCAGGAGACAATGGCTGTGATTCAACTTCTTGTTGGAGTTCCGATCTGGTTTTTCATCCTTTCTGATTAGGCTCGTATTCAAGTTGGGAGGTCTTTCAGATTATGGTCAGAATATATCCGATTAAGTGCCCGTCCGGAATAAATTATTCATTCCAAGTCTTCTGAAGCTAAATTTATATCATTTATGGGATTAATAAATAAGATGGGGAATTCGGGTGGTTTGGTTATGGGTTCGGCTGGAACCACATCTGATGAACACCCTAGACTTAAAACTATCATATTCGGTGGTTTTTTTTTAGTGCAAAAAAAAAAAAAAAAAACAGAAAAAAGAGAACTTTAGCCAAAGTTTCCACAGTGCCAAACAGCGAACATGAGTCAACTCCTTAAAGCCGACATTATTTGACCCTTACTTTGTCACTTTCCAGCCCAAAAATCAATTAGACTGCATCCAATGGCGTGCCGGCATATCTGTCTCGTGACGTCACTCTGACCCAACACCTCTGACCCCGGTCCACCCTCCATTATCGTAAATCATCCGATCAATGGCTGTAGGCCAAAAGTTTGAAGGGGAAACATGAGGAAGAGATTCATTCATTCCCAGAGAAAAATAAAGTATGTATTTTGGATGATAGAATATGACCAATCGAAACTGGGCAACAGGGGACAAGAAGTTTTGTAGTAAAGTTAAAGTGCAGAGCCAGTGACCCGAGTGGAAGTTCCTCTTTTGACCAAATTTTATGATTTTGAATCATCATGTCACGTTTGGTGTCGAGAGAAGATGTGAACGAAGATCACCAGCCTTTCTTTGCTTCCCCACAACCCATTCTATGTGCCTGCCACTCTGCCCACTGCCCACCGTGGACGGATAAATCTACTCCAAACTCCTAAAACTAAACTATGACGATAACCCATGTAAATCTAGATAGACTTTGATCAATGGCTTGAATTTGAAGATTTCCTAGTAATGGCTGCGAAATCATCATCATCTTCAATGTTAGGAAGACTGCCTCCTCTGACTCATGATTTAATTTTTTGATAATAACAATTCAAAAGCTGCTGCCCGTGCTGGGATTTTCTTTATGGAGAAAGAAGCCATCGGAAAACGAAAACACGTTGTGAGACAGAAAGATTGGAGGGCATGAAGAGGGAGCGGCCATGAAAGAGGCTCCAGACCTCACCTCCTCACGTGTATTCATTCAAAGACAGTTTAAAGTTGATGGATGATCTCTTTCTGCTCTGTAGATCGGACGAGGACGATCATAGAGCACCTGCAAAAACAATATTGATGAAGCTTTTGAAGTTTGTACTATAGATTTGTATCTACACTGTTTCTAAGTAAATTAAGTTTTACAAACTACACGCTCTCTCGGTGCATGCGGAGAGCTCAAAAGATCAAGGCAAGACTTGAACCAATCATCATCACAACCCCTTCTTCCATTTGATCTTTGAAGAAAGCGATCGAAACGACGGCGCCGGCGGCGGTGGAGGTGGTGGTAGTGGAGCTTTCCGACCAAGCTCCTCGTTCACCTCTTTCAATCCATCCTTCTTCCCCTGCCTCTTTTTCTTCCTCTGTTTCTTCTCTGTTTTCTTCTCCTTGTCAGTTTCATTGCCCTTTTGGGATTTTATCTTCTTCCTCTTGATCCCAAATCTACCAATCTTCTTCCTGTCCTTCTCTCTTATCGTCTCCAACTTCGGCCTCCACTGAACAGACCTCCTACACTCCACCAACCGAGAGTAGTCTTTCTGAAGCTGGGGAGTGGTGCACACCTTCTCCTCCTTGTTAGAGGTGCCATTGTCGCCTTCCTCCTTCAACCTCCCCTCCTCCATGAGCTTGGATATGAACTCATCCGACACCCGGATCTGCATCCTCCCCGCCGGCGACTTCTGTATGTCAAACGCCTTGCAGGTGGCCAGCAGCTTGTTCACCACCTCCTTACTCTTCAAGGAAGACACGTCGTCGTTGCTGCCCTTGTCGTTGTTGTCGTCGGCAGCGGCGAAGGAGGCGATGGTGACGAAGGTGAGTGCCGTTTGGAAGAAGTGGCGGGGGAGGAGGAAGTACTTGTTGCCGAGCTGCAGCCGGTCGGTCTCGGCCAGCGGCGGCACCTTCTTGCCGATGAAGAAGGAGTCGGCATGGCAAATGAGGTGCTTAGGAAACTCCATCATCAGCTCCCCTGCTATCACCGGCCGGTGGTAGACCTTCACCGTGCCGTCGTCCATGATGAGCTTCACCGCCTTGCTCCCCACTTCGCCGGAGGCCTCGCCGGCATGGTCGTCGTAGGGCCGGTGCACGCAGGAGATGTGGCCGCCCATGTGGAAGCAGTACCAAGGGATCATCTGCAAGCTATAGGACTTGATCCCCATCCAACTCTTCCCATCCTTGTATCAAGAGAAACACATCACCGGATTTGATTCAGTTGGATTGAAATAGCCGAAACCCAGATAGGAAACGAATGGGGAGGTAGTATATATATCAGAAAAGAGCAATCATCAATGAGAGGAGGAGCAGCAAAGCAGAGAGACCCAGATGGGAAATATGAAGAAAAACTTGATAAAGCAAAGCGGGTCAAAGAGAGAGAGGGAGGAGTGAGATGAAGGAACAAGGAATAGGCAGCCTTTTTTGTGGCTTCCTTGTCAATCACGAGAATAGAGAAAGGGTGTAAATGTGGGGGAGGCTATGTGGTGTATACTTAGTATATCATATCATATCACATATAAATATGCTCATATAAATAAGTGTACGTGTTGTGTGTATTTTAAAAATGAATGGCTTGAATTGAATAAAGGGGGGAGGTGAAATACATTATTAGGTTGGATGGTCTGATTGCATGGGAGGAAGGGGAAGCCCATTTTTGGGCCGGCTTTCCTTGTTTACGCTACGACGCCAAAATCGGTGGATTCCTTGTTTCCTCATTGAATTTATCGCCTCTTATTTCTTAGTTCTTATATAAATATAAATAAATAAATAAATATATATATATATATATATATATATATTCATTCATTCGTTCAAATCGCCGATTCCCCGCTCTTTTCTTACCCTCCTCTCTATTCGCGGCTCTCGAAGCACCTCGGAACTAAATCCTATCACTGTGAACTGCTGTAAAAAAATTCGTTATTGTCCCAAAGGGGGTGCTGATTGCTATCAACAAAGCATTGTGGTTTAACTTAAAAAATGATTTTTGGCTCTTACATTTTGGTTTTGGGTCTCTTCCAAAACCTTGCATGAATAATATGATTCCAAGAAGGGTATTAGGATGGTAAGTACGGGGCTAGATGAGGATGGTAAATACGGGCTATCTGGGTCGGGTAATCGGGTGTCCGGCATATTTTCTACTAGCTGGGCATGTAGAATGTGGAATAGATATTCCACAAATGGGTGGCGCCCACGTGGAAAATTAACAGGTGCAAAAGAGAAAAGTAATTAATAGGCATGTTGTCATATTGAATGGAAAACAAATGTGTGGCTTTGTATTTTTTTAGAGCCGATTCAAACGTTTTTCTAATAAATAATAACCTGACCTGACTTGGAGATGCAGGACTATTGGCAAACCTTACAAAAGTTGGCTTTTTTTAAAAAAAAAGACTTTTTTAATTAATTATTCTAATGTCTTTAGTTTTTTTTTATGTAATAACGCTCGTGATTCTCGAAATAGTGAAACATTCACATTAGTAATCTTCGTTTGCTGCGTGCAAAACCAAGAATAATGAAGCAATCAACTTATAAACTAGTCCCACACATTATATTCAAAGAAGTTCGATCATTAATTAACTTATCACAATATTTTTAAGTAAAAAAAACTCCTCAACGTCGGATATATTATCCTTGTACGTTGCATACTTTTCTAGTGCAGTAGGAAAATGTCTTCCTCCGATAACGTCCTCTTCTTTGAATATTACTCTCAATTCAGAGAGAAAGAGCTCTATGAACAAGTAAAAATTGTTCTTTTATCTGTCAACGATACTATTGTTTGTGGACTATACATACGGCTCAAATTTGTTGCTTGATTCTCCATTGAAAGTTCAGCTGACACACATACATAAAATAACAATTACAATCTTAATTTAATCCCTTTATAACGTTTGTAGTGAACAGATATAATCATTTGCTTCTTATTAAGATTATATTGGCCCGGAAAAACATTCACTTTTTTTTAGTAAGTTTTTTACTTTCTATATCATCGGTCTCAAGTCCGGATGAAAGAAGAGATTTGGTGTCAAAAAGAATCTGACTATAAAAAAAATTTATTTATAATTACATGAATTCTAATTATAGTCTATTACTTTGACACCTTTTAGGTAAAAGAATAAGAAGTTTTATCCCTTCTATTAGGATCCTAAAATTACGTAAATTATAGTGAACATTGTAAAAGATAAGGGTTATCAAGTTTTGATCAATTTTCTTCCATCTTGTTATTAGTTTCTCTGCAATATCAAACATGCAAAGTTGACAGTCCTTTCTAACCTTGTTTTTAATTAGATCTTCCTTCGCTGCACATTTATTCTATTCAAAAATTGATAATGCAATACTGAGTTTTTTTTATTTTCTTTTAACAAATAACGCAATATTGACCTAGTTTCTAGATCACGAGTGCATGGGTGGTCTCTTCGTTTTCGTCGTCAACCTCTCGTACACACAGCTACAGACTACATTCCCTGTTCATGAATAAATCACGGCTCTGTTCATTTCTTTTTTCACAAATACACAAACCATTTTCGTCCCAGACAAAAACATGGACAACACAAATGTCAACATAAGCGTCTGGACGGGCCTGCAAGTGTTGCCTAGACTGTATTGATTAGATTCTTGGCTTGAAGCTATCCAAAGCACTTTGAAAAGTTTGATATGTGAGCCCTGTTCTATGCATACTCCAGCTATTCCCAACCAATGGGATATGGGTTCATTTCCTATCATGTCTGTTGTTGAGGCCAACAATTTAAAGAGAAATTCATGGTTGAAAATTTTTTTTACATTGACATGACTCACTAGCTTAGCTTATTAGCTTGGAGCCTAGCGAGAATCGTTGTTTCAAAGTGTTCTGGGGGCAAAATAGTTCTCTCTGAGGGATTCATCCAAATGAATTTAACAGGTAGAACAAAGCTTGTCTAATTTGGTTGGGGTGGAAGGTATTATGGTTGTTGAAATGAGATCCTGTAGTCTTATAAGTCTTATATATGATCTGTAGTTGAAATGTAAGCTTCGCATGCTTTTCTTTTCTCTGAAGTGTGTACTTATCCTCAACCTACTTCTGATACAGCTGCCACTAAATTTGTTTCAGTTCAGTAATCTTTATCCTTGGCGAGGAAATTTTTTAATGGGACATGTTGGGGACTTCAAGAAATGTGTTTGTCTGAATGTTAATAACATATAAAATAATAGAGGCATTTCTCACAAAATGCTACAAAATAACAAAGAGGGCTAACCTGACTTATTTTTTTAAATGCTGGAATAAAACTCACGAGATAAGTGTAATCTGTCAAGGGTTGCTTTGTAAGCTTTGCTTAGTGTTGATATTAAATCTAGTCATCTATTTTAATCACGTGATTGTTTTTTTAAAACGTTGTTCTAATCTAAGGGCTTACATCTATTTAGATCAACGGTTTATAGTACTAATTTTTTCCAATAATAATATAAAAAAAAATTGTAACAAAATTTTATTGAAATTTAATATAAAATTTGTTATTCCAACCAAATGCCCCGCGAGCAGCAAAAACAATTAAGACGATTGATAATAAGGAACAACTAATTTGGTGCGTGTGATAAAAGGAATTCCAACCTATTGTCAATGTTGAATTGGGATTGATTGGTGTCCAAAGTTTATCCATAGGTGCTCTTAGCTTCTACATGTAATTTTCTTTTGGTAATCTTCCATGCATGTGATAAGCATCTTGTATACAGCATAATCCAACATCTCTTCAATATTTAGGTTAATATAGTTTTTTGTGTACTCAAGAGTACTGGCAAGAACAGAGTACAATATGTTTCACTATATTATAGAACGGTCATGACTTAATTTTGGCTACGTGGAAAACCCACAAATAACTCAATAAGAAAATTGTAATTCGTCCTACTTGACAATCGAAACTGAAATTCCTCTTTTCCGCAGCTTAAGTCTAATTTGTGCCCAGCATGAGATACATGATCCTCCTATAAGATTAATCAAGTTGAAAGTCAGCCACCTATTGGAAGATGCATCCATGTTTTCTGATTAACTAATCACTTTCACTGGTCAATTGATTTATGTAGAACATTTAAAACAAGAGATTGTCAATCAAAATAAATCCCATTCTTTGAAATTTAGACGATCTGGTAAAATAAAAGTATTATTTGATGAAGTGAGACTAGAAGCTTGGGCATCATTCTCCAAGATTTATCAACCAAAGTCAATTGATTATTGGAATTGTATTCCCACTTTAATCTATCTTACTACTGTTCTGTTCCGGGTGGTAGGCCCTTTGGGTTGCGGCCTAATTCTCACTTCAACTTCAATCTAAGATGAATGTCAGGAATGGCGTCTGGGCTTGTAAGTTAGCCAATGCTAAGCATCTTTGACTCCATATATGATCTTCCTAGTCCAAAATCTGCCATGTGCTTCGCATTGGAAGACTTGTCAATTGTATCGCTTGAATGGGTTTGTGATCTTGGACAAGTAACTACTTGATATAAACACATTGAGTTTGTCAATTTACAGGTTCTTTTCGACCATGAAATGCTTTCCCAGAAAACTGCGTGCGGGTATGCATTTGGTACATGATGTTTTCCACTGAAAGTGAATGATGAGAGACGATTAATTGAACTTTTTTGCTAACAGTCGTAGATGTGTTACAGGTGGGTGGTAAATCCTGTCTATGTATTACTGAAGGAGATGATCTTATTTATAAAATAAGGAGAACGATTTTTCTTAATCTTGTCCTTCCCAATCGGAAGAATATTTTCTACGATTTTATCTTGGGTTTGATCTCAAGTAACAATTCCAAACCGCTGCTTACAAACAACTTCTACCATCCACCCTATATTTTTTAAAAACAATACCATGTCCTGGTCTGGCCAATGAATAGCTGCATCAGCTAAATTCTACAGTTCTTTGAAAAAACACTACACACGGAAGACGGCCTCATAGAGCATTTATAGATCCACGTATTCTGTGGTTATTTAGTAAAAAAAATTTAAAAATTTCAGCAATAACGCTTAACTTTTACAGTTATCAGGTAAATATTTGATTATAGAAACTATTATGTAACTTTATCATTGTAAGATATTCATTGTAGACCATGATGGAAAGTAACATGGAAATAAATAAGGAGCTCCTCTTAAATAAGAAAACTGCATCCTTCTTGTGACCATTTGAAGTAAAAAAATGGTTCTATCTTTCTTGCTTTCATTTCCTTGTAATTCCACGCGTTCTTCTCAAAGAGTAAGCTAATGCATAAACTACAGATATAAAATAAGGAAACTTCAGAAAGAAATGCGATCAACAGAGATACATGCACCGATAAACTAAGGTCATTCTGACCATGAAAATTTTGAACCTAATGCCTTTTCTTGAGACCTTTGGCTGATCTATCCTCCATAGTTTGTGATGGGCTGCCATCACTGTTATTATTATTGGAACTAATTTTCTGGGAAGTTGACTCGCCGGTGTCAAACGCCCCAGAAGAAGT
>JAVDBV010003355.1:0-12745 GCA_032619315.1 Piper longum
TATTATATAGGTAAAATAATTAACTATCGTACAGAACTGCTAACACTACTCTTGTCATCAACAAGATCTCCCAATGCAAATAGCTTTGCAATGCCTATATCTGATCTTTGTCGGTCCAATCTCCACACCATTGATCCTTCTTGGGTTCTCCTGATACACACCATCCTTCATTACATACCATATCATGGACTCCCCTCTCTCATCCCATGCATTGTTCTTGTCATCAAAGATGGTCCACTTGCACCGTCTCCCTTCCTTGTTCACCACGTACTGGCAATCGACCCTATCCTGCTGCCCCGGCTTGCCGGGATACGTCACCGTCACCTCGCCGTGGTGCCTGAGCCTCTCCGACAGGATGTTCACCCACCGAGAAGTGTCCGGCTCGAGTAAATGCCGCTCCTTGATCAGCCTAAAGCACTTGATCTGCAAGAGGGTGCCTTCACCCACCTCATTGCGGACTTTTGTCCGTGCCCATTTGGCAGATATGTAGGCCTGTGCCGGGGCCGGGAGGAGCATCGTGGTCGCCACCGCCACAAGGAGCACTAACCCCGCCGCCGAGATTGTCATGTGGTGAAATGTTTAGAGCGTGCCTATCTTGGGACGGTAGACTTTGTTCATATATAAACAAGTGTGTTTTAACTTTTAACCAGTGGGGAAGTTGTTTTTTACAGGTATGGGGGAAGTTGTGCCTATAACAGAAGAAAGGAGGCAATTGGAATTTGGAGTACAGATTAAAATGTTTGGAGTGTTTAGAAACCGGAAAAACCATCTTTGTTGAACTTGTCCTGTTGCATGCATGCCAATTAGGGAGGGTGGTTTTGGATGGATGGTTCTTAGAAATCAAGGAAATTACTATTAATAGTATCATTATGAAAAAATTAAATTATGACAAATAAATATTTGTTAGTATGTTTCTCATGTTTGATACATTTATATTAACTCAAGTGTTGTAATTCAAACAATTTTTATATAATATTTGGTAAGAGAGATCAATTTTTTAGTAATATATGCAGTCTCTTTCTACATTCAGTATACATATTTAAGCTGGAAAAGGAAGTAAGGAGGTAGTAGGAAGGGAGAAGAAGTGAGAAGGCAACATCGAGGAAATTGCAAATTTTGATTAATTCCCATTCATACACTTTTCTCCCTTTTATGCATTCATCCACAATTTGAATTTAAATTTTATATCACAACTTCTTATGAGGAATATCAAAATTTCATAATTCCAGACTATCCTTTTATGAGGAGTATCAAAATTCCAAAATTTCAAATTATCACTCCACTTGAATCTTCTTCATATCAGTTATTCCCAGACAAGTTAAAGAGACATCTTCAGAAGCTCCATTCACGGCATTCATCCATAATTTGAATTTAAATTTCATATCACAACTTCTTATGGTGAGTATCAAAATTTCAAAATTCCAAACTATCCTTCTATGAGGAGTATCAAAATTCCAAAATTTCAAATTATCTCCACTTGAATCTTCTTCGTATCAGTTATTCCCAGACAAGTTAAAGAGACATCTTTAGAAGCTCCATTCACAGTGTTTAATCCTTCCACACAATTAGACTTAGGGCGACATCTTTAGAAGCTCCATTCACAGTGTTTAATCCTTCCACATAATTAGACTTAAGGCGAGCGAGCTAGGCTCGTTTGTGGGCTCAAAACTAGCTCGAATAAAAATCAAACTCAATTAAAAACATGCAGTTGGCATGATTTAAACCCACAACCTTCTTCAAAAATTAAGGACTTGATACCTATCATCTCAACTATCTCACTTATTTGCTAGTTTATTGTAGATAAATAAATATAATTAGTTATAATTAAACTTATTAGTATATTATATATAAATATAATATAAAAATTATATTATTATATTATTTTATCGAGTCGAGTTCGAATTGAGCTACGAGTCGAATTCGAGTTATAGCCGAGTCGAGTCGAATTTGACCTTTCTCAAGCTCAACTTGTAAGATTCGAATTCGAGTTTGAGTATTTAAATATCGAGTTTTGAGTCAAATCGAACAAAAGTCAAATACTCGTAATCTGATTCGCTCAATTAGTAACCCTAATTAGACTACAACCCACCATTCACAAAAAATCAAACTTAGCGCTAATTCTAATTTTGTACAATCATCCAATCAACATATCCATAAATAAACAATTCCCAGCTCATATTACGTACATTAAAAGTAGAAAGTTAAAACTCTCTACGAGAGCATCCGACCAACTCCGTAATTTACCCCACCATAATTCATAAAGAAGTCAAGACCAAAGCAAACATAGATTCAAGACAAACAATTTGAAACACTGACAAGTCAAAGTGCACTACAGTTGTACACAATCAACATAACCATAAATACACAATTCACAGCTCATATTATATTCATACAGAGCAAAAAATCAAACTCTCTACAAGGACATCAACCCAACTCACAACTACTCCAACCGAAGAATAACAAGTCAAACAACAAACAACTTGAAACACTCTGTTTGAACCCGATTCCAACTCTTCACAATCAAAATATTCGGAAACTCACAACTCCAAGCTCAAATTATATTCAATTGAGGTAAAAAGAAATCAAACTCTCTACAAGACAACCCAATAGCAACTTAAATAATAAATCCACAACAACCCATAAATAAGCCAAATTTCAAGCAAAATTAGGTACGAAAGAACAATTTGAAACACAAAACTACTCGAAATCCAAAAACAAAAAAAACAAAAACAAAGAAGCCATTTTTATCATTAATGGGTCAAAAAAAACGCAGAAAAATAAAAAGTTTCCGCATTTCGGACAGACCGGGTCCGGTCTGCTTGTCCAATCCAGTCGAACTTCGGATATATGTTTCGCTTAATCTAGCCACCTAGGTTTGCTTGCAATCGGGATTTGGAGTTTAATCAACCTGTTAAAACTTGAGCTAGTTAGTTTTTTCTTTCTTTTTTTAAACCCAATATAGTACTTAAGCCAGCTCATTCGAGTTGGAATACTACTTCATTTTTGTTAGCTATGATCTATTTAATAAATATCCGCGTGACATTTTGATCAAATTAGACAAAGATGTGTTATGTGCAGCTACATTAGATAGACTCTAATTTCATAAATAAATAAAAACTCTCTGGTAAGATGGAATATATTGTAGAAAATCAGTCGGTAAGACCCGATAGGTGATGGTTTACCTCTGTGGCAAATGTCAAATGACTCGTGTCCTCTACACATTTACCACTTCACTAAATACCTGAAAATTCCTTTTGCTCCGACTATATATTAATTTTAAAGATAGACTTTAATTAGATGAGTATATATATATATTATAATAATTTATTTTATTTTTTTATTCTTCTTGAATTTTGGTTGATCAAAATTCATTTGAATTCAACTTTTAATCCTGTTTATTAATAAGAGTAGATACCTAGGTATATTAGTTGGTTGTATTGTTACACATACAATAATTTTATCGTTCATTATAACTTTATACATTTATTTGGAGCTATTATTAAATTAGGATTTTTTTAAAAAAATATTTCTGTTGGGTTTCTTGAAAGAGACATAATTTAAATTGTAGAAAATCCAATTTTTAATAAGAAATATCGACTTTGAATCAAATTATGAATTAAGTGTGCAAAGTCACGCATCGAGTTAAAATCGAGATTTTACCTTATCAAAAAAAGTTAAAATCGTGTCAAGCACATTAAGTCGGATTGTTACGCAAATTTACATTGTGTATATCAAAATTAATGTTAATTAACAGAAGACAGGCGATGCACAATTTACAAAAAATACGGTAGTTAGCTCTTTTGATGCGCGGTCTGGTTTTTTTATTAGCTAATCAAATCCATTTGTTCTAGCGTTAAAAATGTTTATTTGTGTTACAAAAATGGATATCTTGATCCCATAATTTTACAAAAACCACCACCCTAATACCAAAAAATTGTTCAACATTTTTGCATTTTTTTCCAAGGCAAACCTTTTATACGTCTGATCATACCTTCACAAAAGTTACAATTCGCCTTCTCCTAAAGTTACAATATACACCTTCGACAGAATGGTAGAAACGCAAATGTAAAATAAACATGAATTTGAAAATAAAATTTTGCCACATCCAAAATATTGTCGTAATATATTCTTGGCTATAATCACAGTACTCCACATAAACACCTCGTTGTTGAGATATCTCACGTTAAATTTGGCTCTCGTTGAGTAGTACACATGATCAGCATTTGTTACAAGTGTGGCCCAGATGAAAGAGAGTTTGAGGATTGTCATGTTAACATAACACATGATCGATATTGCTTACTTTGGCCGACGAGGCAAGGGGCAATCTTAGATCAGTTTGGGAATTATTTACAAACTTGCACACTAAGAACTTGAACAGTGGGAGAAAGAATGCATACAAGACCCCAAAAAAGAAGGGGGTTGCAACAAGCCATCCAATCAACTGCAACAAGTTTCCATACATCTAAATATGTTAGACAAGACAGGAGGCATAAAATAGATAAAGTAACAAAAGAGAAGAGGGAATTAGAGAGCAGACCGCATGGAGGACGGCAAGCAAAACTTGTTTGGAAGCTTGGCCAGACACCACCTTCCAAAATGCATCTGAAGTTAATGGGAAATGTTCCCCACCGGATATGTTTTCACCAAAACGTAGGAATGGAACCACCAAACTGTGGGCAATTTAAAACGGGGAATCTAGTGTGTTAGCTTGGTGTTCATTCATATATAATATCACATACCCTATGCAGCAAATTAAAAATGTTTTCAAGGTCATTCTCATAACGAACAAATCGTAGTTAACGATGCGTTGCATGATTGTGAGGTAAAGAGCATGCTCACATCCACTCAAATGGAGTTGCTATGAAGTTTGCAAGCATGATTGTAGGTGCATGGCACCTTGATCCAAGCAATGCTATAGCCAATCCACACAGAATAGCAGTCACGCCTGTGGGAAGAAGGATCGATCACCAAAAGATAGTAAAATTTCTATGTCCAACAAGAACACAACAGAACTACAACACCATATGGCGATTTGTACCATACCACAGATCGGAAAGACGCCTAGAATCACACCCAGTGTGGCAGAGAATGCCAACTGCCTGGGATCTGTGCACCTGCAAATACAACACAAAGCTCAACAGCTCATAAAGAGATTCTACTTTCTAGCAAACTTTCATTATTCACAAAAAAGATCAGACCCATAAAAAAATATGACAAACAAAATCAAGAGAATGGTCAACCACAGAATTTGAGGCATTTATAAAAAGCAAACATGGTATCATACATTCATGTCCAACAGATCAATGAATTTCTAACATACAAAAGATTGATTGATTGCCTTTGAAGAATCCTCAGAAGAGGCTCTGTGACGGTTCTGCAAATCCAAGACCTCATCTCTGTGGCCACCATTGTTGGGCTAAAACTGATCAAACTATTTGTCTAAAAATACCAGATCATTCCCTCTAAACAGCTCGATCCCTTACATGACAAAGATTGGTTTTGATTGTTGTTGGTCGGTTTCTTTGGGAGAGACGTTTGGTTCTGGTGCTTGGTTGTAAAGATGGAAAGGGGACAAAACAGGAGGTTGAGTGGAGGGAGAGCGTGGCCGAATGCTCTTAGTCTTATTCAACTCTATTTCGAAGAAGACACAGAACGTGACAATAAGCAACGTCGACAACCATTAAAGCAATATTTGGTATTTTGGCCGACCATTACCAAATACCAAGTCAAGCATTGTTTATTGGACGACGTAGAAGAGAGGTGCCGACAGGTCTCTTTGACACGGCAAGTCTTCCTTTTTCGCATGTCCTTGTGTTTTGGAAGATCTTTTGTCTCGCCCAAACCAGAATCAGATAATTGGATGCTTTTTCATAACACGATTGTCGAATTACATTTAGAACTCTAAAGTCAATTAGATTATACTCTGATTTGATTTAAATTTTCATTAGTAGCAAACTTGAATGTAAATCGTCTTAAAGGAATAACAAAAAGTAAAAACTTTTCACACAATCTTAGCTAATTGTTATTTTTTTTAAAAGAAAAAAAAAACCTGCCCAGCGGTCATCAGAAGAAAGTACTATCAACAGATTTAGCAAAATGTTTCGTAAACCTTGTTTCACCATCCAAATTTCCAAGCATAACTCATGATAAGATTAAAAATTACACAGGTTCTTACACTTGGGACCATTAAATAGAAGAGTATGAGTGCCACAATTATTTAGATCTTGATTTACAAGAGCACTTTTATGAAGAAAAGTTCGAAGAATAACGTTCTTCTAAACAGCAACGTAGGAGTGAAAATAACAATAACGGACTGATATTCACCCATTGGACAAGGTCTACCACTTCTGTCTGTAGAAGTGTTATCTTTACCAACGCATTTATAGAAATGTATCCTTCTCAAGCAACTTCAACACTTCCTGTGGATTATTAAGCTTTGCAACATCGAGGGTGTCTTCTTATCCACATTATGAAGTGTTCTCCGTTAAAATGGAGAATGATAAGCGCATGAAAGACGACTTGAAAGTAGCACATTTCATATTTAACTGCGTTATATGTAAAATGTAAAAGTGAGTGATATCTTACACATCTGCACTATTCTTCAGGATAAGCGCAACGCAATCTTCCTTGCCATAACCAGCTGCATAATGCAAGGGAGTATTTTTGTTTTTGTCCATGGCATCCACTGCAGCCCCGGCCTCCAAAAGAACCTAGACATATTGAACCTGAAAGAAGCAGAAAAGTTCATAATTTCAGCTCAAATAAATTTCAGAACTTAGTGAAACTGTCATCATATACTCTAATTATTTGCAGTGTTCTAAGCATTTGATTAAAGTACTCAATCTAACACTTAAAATTTGATTAACATATAATATAATTCTCCTTCAGGGATGTCCATTTTTTGACACAATGAAAACAAAAATACCAGGGAAAAGAAACATACTTAACCACAACCTGCATAACTTTAGGCAGGAAAGAAAACTAATTAATACGAAATTTAAAAACAAGCGAGCCTTTCCTGGACAAATGATGAAAAAGGAGAGAACTTTAAGAAATAACAAACTAACTTAACCTTAAGTCTTATAACAAAATAAATTCATTTTCCAATGAACTGTACATACCTCACCATACCCACATGCAAAATGCAAAGCTCTCCGTCCCTCCGAATCAGCTTCATCTTTGTCATCTCCCTCTGCTAGTGCCTTTTTCAGACCCTATATTGACAATCAATAGTTTCTTTAATAATATTGGCAACCTGGCTACTAATTCCCTTTGGAAAAAAAAAGAGAGAATAAAATTTAACAACAAGCATACACATGCAAGGAAAAGTCATCAAAATGAAGTGTAGCAAACTAAAAAGCAAGAAAAAGTTATGACTTTAGACCATTGATGAAAATCAAATATAAAGAGAGGTGTCGAACAGATGATGTAGAATAAATTTAAAAAAAAAAACAACAACAAATTTTTAGTCAAAATAGTAACCATATAGTATAACTCCACCAATGCTCTGCGGCATTGACATTCACGGGAAGAAGACACTTGACTAGATTAAGAAACATGCCCTCAATCCCAAGCAAGATAACAGAAAAAGAAGAAGCCTAAGACACTTGCCTAGATTAAGTTCCATGTCCTCGACCCCAAATAAGGTAGAGGAAGAAGAAGAAAGTTTGTAGAATAACAAGCATTCAACTAACTAGAAATACTAATAGAGAAGACACTCAAGGAATAACTATCTAAAACACATGTTTGTTTTTGTACTTCAAATTTATTGCTGAAGAACAATGAACTCACGTTAGCAATACTGTGAAAATTAAACTTAATAGAAAATACCACTACATCATCAACACTAGCATTATGATGAACAATGGATTCGTCTTCGTCTCCTGCATCTTCTGTTTCTTCAGGTCCAGAAAGCTCGGCTGTTGTTGCTGCCTCTCCAGACTCTCCTGCCGAAAGTCCCATGGCTTGGCCCAGCTTTTGCATTACCTCGGGATCATTCCAATACCTATTCAGCTAAATAAAGTGCAACACATATCACAAATGCTATTTGGAATTAATAACCAACCTCTGACTCAGTAATTCAAATACCAAAAATAACAAGTACACTTCATCATAGCCTCCATCCCCCCTCCCCACCACTCTCAATCTCATCCATCACGTGTTTAAGAGATGGATCCTGCTATATCTGTGCCATTCTTTCTTCATTTTTCTCCTGCTAGGATGGATCGGAGAAACTGTCTATCATGTCAGACAAAGCTGGATTCTGGAATTAAATATTGATTATGTTTTGCTGCCAACAAAAGGATGGAACAAAGAGAAAAGAAAATTAGAGAATAAATGAAAAAAAAAGAGAAAACTTCATCAGAGCATTCCCAAGGCGCTCTGCCATATTCATAAAGTTAGAGTTTTGCGTAACTTGTTGCATAGTTGTCAAATACTGCCGTGAACCCAATTCAGGCACACCATCACTCTCAACAGTCCTCTTAAGTTGTTCAGCCATCGGATTAAATGCAGGATCTTGTGCTATTTGTTCTGCAAGATTTTTTATACTCGGATCCTGTTGTAGTTTAAAAAAAAATGTGAAAAGTTTGAATAATTTACATACATAAGTATAAGAAACATAGAGTAACAAGGGCATCAATTCATCATCTACACTACTCCAATATGGATCTGGAAGTTGACAACAGACATGCATGACCATTGCCTCTGTATCACATGAAGTTGTGTCTCACAGACTTGACTGTGGGTACAACCCATTTGGTAATACAAGACCCATGTCATCAATTCATACTAGGTGGGATGACAAAAAAATATACATATATTTCTGATCAGAATAGCATACACCTTAGTAAAAAAACAGAGAAATGCAATACGGTTTCCCTTCAGGCTAGGTGATGGCTGGGAAGCATATCACCCCAAAACATATGGCCTCATGCAAATTGGAAAAGAATAAAAACAGCAACAAACAAGCACTCAAACGAAAGTTACGTTATGTAATAACTTCAAATTCTCATGAATTTTTTAGAATAAAAAAGAGTTTTCAAAGAATGTACAGTCCACCAAGTAGGCCAGACAGGGCAGAAAAATTAAAAGGATTAGCAAATGGCGCGCGGTTGAGAAATTGGCCCTCTATTCCCTGCTTGAGGATTAACTGACGAAGCTCCAGGGTTGGAACTCTTCTTCGCTGAAGAAGACTTGTCATCTGGCAAGTAGATAAAAACCATACAGTCACACAATAACACCAAAATTATGCACAAACACACTTAGCAAACCAAGTGCTACAAACGCAAAATCTCCCCAAACGTTATTGTCTTTGATATTATACATGTACAAATCAAAAAAATCTCAATTTCACTTTCCAAAAAATAAACAAACAGTTGCAGTAGCAAAATTAATAAATTTCCAAATTATGTTGGAAAATAAAAATATTACATCTTTTACTTCATCTTAACATTTTGATACATACTATTAAATAGTTGCTAACTTCAGCAATTTCATCAATTTCCAAACAGTTTTTTTTAAAAAAAAAGAAGAAACATAAAAAATTCGAAAATCATAATCGCATGATCGAATTTCCAAGGTCACCTTCCACTCTAACCAATCCAAATCCGCAAAAATTACCGATTCCGAACAAACAGCCCCTAAACCCAACGAATAACAATCCCATCAATCACAATCAAATCGCTCCACAGCAAAACAGAGCATGAGAGACCTTGATTGCCCGACATGATTGATGAGAGAAGGGGAAATCCGACGTAAAGACGCAAACTTTCCGACCGAAGGAGACGATGCAACTTCCTCCGCCGCGGTCGGAACCCTAGCAACGGCCGGTGGACCGCCGCACCTCTTCGTCGAGGATGGATGGCCGTTGAAGACGGGAGAGGTAGGAGGTTAGACGGAATCGGGCACGGGCAGAACGTCCGATTCCGTTTTCGTTGCATGGCGGACTGACCAACGACCACGCTCGCATGTGGGCCCCATTCTCAATAGGCCAGGCTCGAGGTTGAGCCCGAGCTGACAGCTGGCTTAGCGCAGCTTAAGCTCAAGTTCAGTCTTTTTATTAATTAGTATAAATTATGGTTACATAAATCAGAATCAGAAGCCAAATTAAAATCGGCATCGGTATAAATCAAATAAAAATTAGTTCATCAACTTGAATTGGTCATATACAAAAGCACTCACACCCGACATATAACAAATTAAATGAATTTGAATGCCATGGTGTTTTATTATATGGGATTTTTACCAATTTTTTAAGATTTTTTTAGGATTTATTATACATTAGTTATTATTCTTGACTCAAGATAAAGTCGAATCAAGTTTTATTTACGACTTTGCCACCAAACCTTTCTTTCTTTTATCCGCTACCTCTTTCCGCAAAACCCGTTGTTGTCGGTGCCTCCCTGCCTTCAATCATCGGAGCCTAGAACTGTCGTGCTGTCACCGTGCCGCCCCACCGTCTTTGGCCACTATTTGGGCGCCACACCGCTGGAATCGCCCCACGAACGAGTGACGTTTCGGGCTTGATTCCGCCGCCGTCCGGGCCGTGTCACCGTCGCCGTAAGGCTGACCACCACCCCTCGACCTCCTCTACATTTTCCCTCTGCCCAACATCGTCGCCAAGGCCGGTTGTGGGCCCGATCAGAGTGACCCACCGCCGCGGCCGAACTCGAGGACGCTGTTGGCGATCACCGCCGCCACGGCTACCCTTGTCGTCCCCACCATCTCGGTCGGAGGCAAGGAAGCACAACGGAGGGCGGAAGCGCGGCGACAGAGACGGATAGATTTTTAAAGTCAAAATTCTGATTTTACCCATGTTTAATAAATTTAATAAATATCAAACCTAGGTCATTTTAGTCATTTAATAAAAAAAACTAATTCCGCCTAATTTACCCCGATTTCGATTTCAATTTAAATAGGTTGGAATTGGGATAACTCAGCCGATTTAAGCGCTGATTCGGAGCCGACCATTTAGGCCCAAAATCGGATCGGCATACTACTGATCCGATTTAAACGGCCGATTCCGAGTGGAATCGGCCGTGCAACTATGGTAGGAACACACAGGTTTACTTTATTTTGACTCGATATAATTAATTTAAAAAGGCTAAAAAACTTATAATTTTGTATAACTCGAGACAATAATAATAATTTACTTTTTAGGATGCGTTAAGATGTAAGTCTGGCTTCTATTAAACATTTTTTCATCGAAGTTTTATTACAATAGTGTTTTTTTATTTGCAACTCATTTGATAGTGATGGATAAATTATTTTTTTATTAAATTCAAGAATGTGTATGTAATGACCCTGTCCTAAGATTATAGTATTATCTTAATTTTGGTTATCAATCATGAAAATATAAAATTATCTTAACATGTTATAGTCAAAATAATGAGAGACATAATTGATATGGGAATCTTATGGATCTAATCTAAGCCGTTACAATAATCTAACGGTTATGGTAAAAGATAATTCATAATTATAATTAAATTAGAAATCTTATAGATCCAATCTAAGATGTTATTAACTATTATAATAATCCAACAATCATGATAAATTTTCTTTTAATTTTTTTTAAAACCAAGAAAAAATCTCTAAATATTGTGGGTTTACCACATGGAAGAAGATTGACTTCTTTTATATTATTAATAAATGTACTAAATTAACTATTTAGCTATAAATAAATACGAACATAATATTAGACTTTTTTAGTTTGGTTGACATAGAGTAGATGTAAAATATATAAAATTATTTTTATTTTAATTTATAAACAGTTGTTTATTATTTTAATATAAGTTTGTTATGATATAAAATTTATTTATAAAAAATCTCTTTTTTCTTGTATTTTTAACGAAAAAAATTGTGGAGATGAAATGTCCAAGAAAAATTACTTTGTGAAAGTCTTAGTTAAATCTTACTATAAAATACTCTAGAATGGATAAACTTTTTGTAGACGATTAAGAATTTTATCATAAATAGTTATTTATAAATTTTATAAATGTTTTATTTTTTTCAAGTCAACTTAACAGAATCTTAAATAAAATTATTTACATTTTTTCGTAATTTTAAAATAAAATAAAGTTAAAATACCAAGTAGAAGCAAGGCATTGTAATTATACTTCACACAAGTGATAAATTAATGCTTGTAAAAAAAATTGAAAATTTTCAGCCGAGCTAATAGTAAGTCAACACAGCTTCCCCAACCTGCTAGTCAAGTTTTTTTAAATATACTGAATAATTAATAATTTATTTAAGATAATAAAATGCATCTTCATTGTTGAGAACAAATTCTAAGAGGTGAACTAAGTAGCTAGCAAGTTATTTTGGATAAGGTGAAAATCTTCTTATGAAATCAATCTACTATCTCTAACTTAGGGGTAGGGGTTCTAGTGATCATTTGGCGTTCGGCTCAAATTGAAATTCAATATTTAAATATTCGAGCTTGAGCTCGACTCAAACGAGCCAAATTTGAGCAATGCAGTACTCGACTCAACTCGACTCAAGTATAACTCGAACTTTACTCGAACTCGACTTAATAATATAATATAATAATATACATAATATCAATTGCATATTTAAAATACATTTTAAAATGTGACAATGGATATAAAATACACTTCTTTGGATTCTTCTTGGTCGTCTCTTTCTTTCCTATTACATAATTATATAAAAAAAATAAAAATAATAATAAAAGATGCATGCTTATATTAAAAATTTCTTTAATATTTAATAAAAACATGATATGAAC
>JAVDBV010003355.1:12765-24609 GCA_032619315.1 Piper longum
TAAAAAAACCCAATAAATATACATAAAATAGAAATCAAATATAAAAATTATATTTTTTTAAATATATCAAAAAATTTAAATTAACTTAATTTAATTTAAATATATAAAATTTAATTAGATTTTATTATATTTTATTTAATATTTAAAAAATTATTTTATTATTATTGACTCCCGAGTCAAATGTTATTTGCATTCATTTTCTCCTCTTCCCTTGACGATGCTTCGTCTTCTCCCGTCTACTAATTGACCAGCCAAGCCACCCTTTTCCAGCAACCTTCATCTCCTTCGACCACCTTTCTCCGATCCAATGTCGTCCTCCGCCCGGACCACGACCTGAGTTGTCCGACGTTCCCAAAGTACATTCTTCCTCCCAACCGCGTTCTTCTTCTGTCCGCCGCCGCCAACGCAATTGGAGGTCCTCAACGCTTTGGACGTCGCCAAGACCCAATGGTACCACTTCACCGCCATCGTCATCGCCGGCATGGGCTTCTTCACACAGATGCCTACGACCTCTTCTGCATCTCCCTGGTCACCAAGCTCCCCTGCCGCATCTACTACCACATCGACGGCTCTCCCAAGCCCGGCTCCCTACCTCCCAACGTCTCTGCCGCCGTCAACGGCGTCGCCTTCGTCGGCACCTTCTCCGGCCAGCTTTTCTTCGGCTGGCTCGGGGACAAGATGGGGAGGAAGAAGGTGTACGACATCACCCTGCTCTTGATGGTGGTCTGCTCCGTCGCCTCTAGACTGTCCTTCGGAAGGAACCCGTGCTCGGTCATGGCGACGCTCTGCTTCTTCTGATTCTAGCTGGGGTTTGGGATCGGCGGGGACTACCCGCTGTCAGCGACGATCATGTCAGAGTATGCCAACAAGAAGACGAGGGGGGCATTCATAGTCGCCGTGCAGGGCTTCGGCATCATGGCCGGGGGGATAGTGGCGACAGCCGTCTCCGCCGCGTTCGAGGCGCGGTTCAAGGCGCCAGACTATGCCACCGACGCCCTCGCCTCCACCGTGCCGCAGGCCGACTACGTGTGGCGGATCATCCTCATGTTCGGCACCGCCACCTACTACTGGCGCATGAAGATGCCGGAGACGGCGCGGTACACGGCTCTGGTGGCCAAGAACGAAAAGCAAGCCACCGCCGACATGAGCAAGGTGATGCAGGTCGAGATCGAGGTGGAGGAAGACAAGGTCCAAACGATCGCCCCAAGGCCCCACCCAATCCTTCGGCCTCTTCTCCACCCTGTTCCTCAAGCGCCATGGCCTCCACCTCCTCGGCACCGCCTCCACCTGGTTCCTCCTCGACATCGCCTTCTACTGCTAGAACCTCTTCCAAAAAGACATCTTTAGTTCCGTGGGCTGGCTCCCCAAGCCGCAGACAATGTCGGCCAACCAGGAGGTGTACCGCATCGCCCGAGCCCAGACCTGATCGCGCTGTGCGGCACTGTCCCCGGCTACTGGTTCATGGTGGTGCTTATCGACCGCATCGGCCGCTTCACCATCCAACTCATGGGCTTCCTCATGATGACCGTCTTCATGTTCGCCCTCGCCGTCCCCTACCACCACTGGACCACCCCGGGCAACCACGTCGGCTTCGTCGCCATGTACGCCTTCACCTTCTTCTTCGCCAACTTCGGCCCAAACAGCACCACCTTCATCGTCCCCGCCGAGATCTTCCCCGCCTCCGCTCCACCTGCCACGGAATATCCGCGGCACCCGCAAGGCCGGGGCCATGGGCACAGAGCAGGGACCCGAAGAAGACCGACCACGGGTCCCCGCAGTGGATCGGGGTGAGGAACTCGCTCTTCCTTCTCGGGGTGGTGAACTTGCTCGGCTTCCTCTTCAGCTTCTTGGTGCCTGAGTCGAAGGGGCAGTCGTTGGAGGAGATGTCCGGCGAGAAAGAGCTCGAGGACCGGCCGGCGGTCACAGGAGTTTGCTGGTGTGAGCTGCCCTTTATTCAATATTTGGATTAGGTAGGGATGCAAATTGAATATCATAAATATAAGTTGAGAGTTTTGTTAATTATTTTAGAATATTTATTTATTTTTATTTAATTTAACATTTCAATGATATCTATTCATCTCTCTAAATATAGATGAAGCCTTTATAAAAGAAAATTGAAGCTTGTAACTTAAAATAACTTTTTATTATTGAGATAATTTATATAAATATGTTGATAAGATTATTTTTATTAATTTTAATCTCTATAGACTATAATAAATATTTTCTTCTAAACGAGTTATTTTCGACCTGATAATCGAGTTGGTTTCGAGCTCCCATACTAATTGGTTTCGAACTTCCAAATGAGCGGGTTTCAAGCTGTATTCGAGCTCAAGTCGAGCTCGAACAATATAAAAAATTTTGAATCGATTTTAAGTATATATATTCAAAACTCGTTCGATCTCAAGTCAAACTCGAACAAACTTCGAGCCATTCGAGTCAAGTTTGAGTACAAGTCGAGCTCGTCTCGCTTGTTCGTTTAGTACCCCTTACTTATGGCCTATACACTTCTGTTGTGTCTAGCCCAATATATAATATAGATATTTATTAAAGTTTAAAAATGACATGCATAAAAATGATGCAGGCATTTATTAAAACTCAAAGCGGTAAGCCTATTAGACAGCAAAAAACAGACCACTTATTAAGTCTTTGACCGAGATAATTTAATAGTATAAGTTAGGACTTTGATAAATACAAATAATTTAAAACTAACTAAGTGTGGCTAGCTAGTCAATTTAACGAGGCCCAAATCTTCTTATTCATAACCGAGATATTCTCTTATGCTTGACAAATTATTATTATTAAATGAAAACTTAACGAAGATATAATAAGAGTGCACTTGTACTATAAGATTTGTTCTTTCACAAGTTCATTTTATTATATACAGAATATGATTTTACACGTTCATTTTATTAATCATTGCTCTTTTACAGGCATTATCATCTTCCATGTCGTAATGAATAAAAAATAAATGAGAAAGACCAAATTTGAACCAGACCAGTAATATCCTTTGTTTTTAAAAAAAAAAAAAATCACCCTCGCCGAGGATTGAAACCGCGTCACCAGCGTGACTATACTCACCAGTATACTACAACGATATGTTAGTGACGTGGTTTTCTAATAAATATTAATAATAATAATATCACCACTATGCATATTTCTGCAGCAAGACAAAATGATTAAACACATTAGAACCCGATAGAATGCAGCTTGCATTATTATCCAAGAGAAAGACATTGCATGTTTGTTTACATGGACAAACAAGTTCCTTATTACATGCATTATTACATAAGCAACAATTGATGTTGGTGAAGGTACAGCAATAATGTTTACAACTTGATCAAAAGCCATAATCTTCCACGTCAAACCTCATTAGCAGCTTCACATTCTTGTACCTCTCCCCCTTGCGGTTGTAGAGTGGAACTGCTCGGATTCCCGGCCTTATCTCAGAGACAGGCAAGCAAGTTTGACCTGCAAAGTCATCCTTCTCAGCCATCAAGTCTTCTTCATGCACCTCTATCCTAAGGAAAGCCAGTTCTGGCACACGTAACTCAAATGTGTACTTTTGATTCCACATTGGTATCCATTTATCCTTGACTGTTTCTGTTTTCTTCATTGGATAATGATCATTTGGGACTCCAGTTATGCCCACCTTTGAGAAGAAATACATGAAACGAAGAGCTTATATGATGAGATATTGCAGACAATTTTTACTTGAAGTGTGTAAACTAATCAGTTGACTTACTTTTGTGTAAAAATCTGGGGGAGAGTAATAATCAAAATAAGTACGTTTGAAATCAAATCGCCATCCATCTCCCATATACACCTTAACCTGCTGATCATAAACTAACCTTAGGAGGAGAATTGGAAGTATGATGTGGTCAAGGTGGTCAGAAAAGAAATGGTAATGCACCTTAAGAATTTTCCTGATTTTTGTTTCCTTTTTGGGATCATATAGTTCACCATTCGGTCTATTTTGCAGCAGGAAGTCAGGTTTCTTTATGTATCCACACCTTCCATTTGCTCTGAACATGCCTTGCATCAACCATAGAGGCCTGCCATGACCCTGATGTTGGATGAACAATGAAGAAATTGCTTCATATGAAAAAATGTGGAATAAAAGCAACTTAAAAAAGCAGCATCCTTTCACAGAGGTTAAGTTTGCCTCATGGATCAAAGAAATGCCATTTGCAGTACCTTGGCAGAACAGTTAATTACTTTAGTTCCTGTATTTTTTTGAGTATTCATCAACAGTCTAATCTTTATATTCCTTCACCTCTCGACGGCACTATGTTCCATAATTCAATCTTAATGATTCTTAATTGTAATTAAAATCTAAAATAGTATGCCATAATTCTATCTTAATGATTCTTAATCGTGATTAAAAACTAAAATAGTAGGCAATCTGTGGTAAAGGAAAATTCTAAGCAAAAAGCTTGATGATTTCTATTTGTTTGAAGAAGATCTGACCTGCATATTAAACGCGACCATCTGAGCTCCGTGCATCCATCCAATCAATGGATTATAATTTGAAGAGCTAATTCATGTTCCTTTGGGATACACCCTTAACAAATTTCTCTGAGTGAACCTACATGTGAAATAAGGTGAGTGGATTCTTGCGGTGATACACATTCTCTAATTAGTTGAATTTTGGCTAGAGCATGTCTGGGACAAATAAATAGATCCTTTGCCAATGACTCCTATCTGCAATCCGTAGTCAGAACCACTTCCGAGCAGAATATCTCAAAAAAATAGCACTATGTGATACATGAAAACTGTTAAAATTTTGACTTCATTAACAATGAAGCAAAAGTAATTCTGAAATATATACTATAGAACCACATTTGTTAAAATTGGATCACAGTTTACTGATTTAAGTGCTTGGGAGCTGAGTAGATTGGCCACATTCAACATAAAATTTAAAATCAGATGTGCTTAAGCTTGAGAAAACTAAGCTGATCAAATAAAGTAAACGAATTTTATACGAGATTTTTTTTTTAAAGAGTTCTCACAATTACAACTACACAATATTTTTGGCCCCGGTTAGCTATTAGATGTGCCAAACTTCATAATCACTCATCTCTTTTCACATACATGCACTTAAAGAAACTAAAATAAATCAAGGTTTAGCAGAAACTCTCAGGAAAGAGAGAATAGTATGTGGGAATACATATTTGAGTACCTGATAATGTCACTAGCATGTTTTACAATAGCCTTTTCTAGCTTTTGCTCACTCATGCTAAGCCGCCTAACTTTTTCAGGATCATTCATCAAGGAATCCTTTGTGGAGCCCTTTCCTTTTCCAGCATGAATTGCGATTAGACGTTGATACTCAGGTGCTGCCCGCATTTGAATGTCATCATCTGACTCTTCATCTCCTTGATCATGATCAGACTGTCTCCGATAAGTACGAAAGAATTAGGAGGATACTTGAGACTTAAAGAACTTCAATTAAAACTACCTCAATGCTAAATCACCTTGTCATCAACTTCTGCATCGCGCATGAAAGATGGAATCTCTTGTCCCCATGGTTCTTCCTTCACCGGATCCTCCTTATTCTTCTTCTTCTTCCTCTTGTCTTTAGTCTCTACTTCAGAACTATGAGTTTCTACCATCTTCTCCTTTTTTGGTGGTTTTGTTGAAATCATTATTCTGTTTTTCAGTGAATCAGGTGAAGGGAATTCTGAAAAATGATCATCTGGGTAAAACAGCATGCTTCCGAATGTTTCTGTGATCATCTGCCAAACACAATATTAAATGGGTAATCATTAGCATTCTCATCATCACTTTAAAATTGCATATATAGGCTGGGTCTGCACATGGAATATGTGTATTCATTGATTGCTATTTCTATGAAAGCATGATCTGTATTCGGAGAAAAGGGATTTATGACTAGAAATTTTTTTTTTTCAATTACTAATGTTGGAAATCTGTGTAAATGATCCATGCTTGACAGCAGTCACACAACTATAACCTTACATTTGCTACTTTTGTTCGAAGACCTGGACAGACACTAAGGTGGTCCTCCAATGTTATTACAACTGGATATGGTGATACATCGAAGGCATGCTTCTTGATTGTTTGCAAGCATGTGATAAGGTGTACTGGTCGAGTAAGAGTCCTATACAGAGATAAGAACAGATATTTTAATTTGTAACGCTAGATGCAAACTGAACAGTCAGGAATAGTTTATTTTTTACTGCCTAGAAACTACCATTCAGATGTATAAAATATACGAATTGATAATGGAGATAAAAAACAGTGAAGCCAAAAGCATTGGAGGATGCCATTACCCTCCATGGATGATGTGAATATCGTCATTCGTCGGATTAGGCCACAGATCTAGTTCAATAACTCTTACTCCTCTCAACAGTGCTTCCTTGATTGGGACCTCACTGCAGTCGCTGCTCAGTTGATTACCAGTTAAGTAGGAATTATGGCCTGTGTATATGTAATAATGAGATAAGGGGGCAGTCATGTCCTGATTAACCTGAAATCAAACCATCACTTCGATGAGAATAATCAATAAACATCAAATACTAGCATAGGGGGAAAAGTAGCGGAAGACCACTCATTAAATTCTCTGAACATAACAAGGATTTAAACAAGCAGCATGCTTGAGTTAGTTTGATTGAAGGTTTACTAGATTGAGTTTACCTTGTCAGAGGGGGAGACAACCATATTGTGATCCGAGAAAAGGTACCGAAAGAAGGCGTCAAGGTTGAGGCCCTTCCGAAGCACCACACCGAGGTGCTTCAACTCACCGAGACTATCAAGCACCGCTTGCCCATCATCCTTGGTAGCACCCACCTGCCCCTGCTCACCCACCAGAAAATGCTGCACCTCCTCCACACCCATCACACCATTCTTGGCGTATTCGTCGAATACCTCCCGGATTTCATCCGGGGGGGCATCCGCGCCCATCCGGAAGCTCCTCCAGAAGCAGCAGCAGACCCTGTAAGAAAAGGAGGAGGAGGAAGAAGAAGGCAGGGAGGCCATGGGCGCTTTTGCGAGGTTACAAATTGGGGAAGGGGAGATATAGCTTTGGAAGGAGTGGGTGAGTAGGGGAAGAGAAGGGAAGGAAGGTTGGAGAATCGGATGCCGCCATTGGTTGTTTGCTTGGAGCTTTTTGGAAGCGTGGGTTCGATGGCTTTGTTTGGGTGCTTTGCTCTTCCCGACCGTTAGCTTTTTGAATTCACCCGCCAGAATCCTCTCCCGCCACGGGCTGCCCGATGCCCCTAAGGACCGAACCAAACCAATACTACAAAATATTTTTCAATGTACACTATTTGTATTCGTATAGGTCAAGTTTGGGTTTTGCACTACACAAATTAATTCAAGTTCAAAAAGACAAAAACTTATTTGACTTGCTTTTATTTATATATATTAAACTTTGTATTTTTATCTAAGAATTGTTATCAAACCAATATTCTTTTATTATTTTAGGTATATATTTCAGGTCAGGGAATGTGAGGAGTTCCACCAAGCCTGAACTTGTTTCATCTGAGTTTGAATTGAACTTCATATATGGGTTTAATCAAGTCTAAATTTGAGCTATGAATAGCCCGAGTATGAACCAATAGAAATTGTCTAACATTACCAAGTGTCTCCTATAAAACAAGTAGGTATTCATGATATTCATTTTCATGGTCAGAGCATGTTTGAAATTGGTTCCTCCAACCCTATAGAGTTCAAAATTCCATAGTAAAAAGGACCCAAGCTCAAAATTCTTGTATTGGGTTGGGTTGGCACCTGAAATACGAAAAAACTAACACCATATTTTTTAAACTATGGGCAGCCTTGAAAAGGAACCAATATGGTATTTTTAATAAATATTTCAAATACCTTAAGTGGATTGATCCATCAAATCTCCAGAAATTAAAGAATTTAAACGAGAATCAGACGTTGCTTCAAGGTCTCACCCTTCTATCTCTACCAGAACAAACCCTTAAAGCACAACCGTAGAGAACAAAATAAAGTCACTAGAACAAGGATTAATAAACTTCCGAACAAAGAAAGCAGCCATTACTACTTGCATTTCAAGTTTCCAACTCCAACGCAAATATCTGATTAACAGGAGTACAATAAAAAGATTCTCTTAAGCGACATTCACCAACAATAGGCTGTCAACATTTCCAAAACAATGAACAAGGATTTCAATGAGTAAAATATGTATGTGACATGAGAAGCTAATAGATATAGTTTTGACAAGAAAAAATACGACACAAACGGGAGAGGAAGACAAGAAAATACTGCTTATTCAAATATACAAATAACATTATAATGAATCCCTATCACTGCCAAGCTGCCCACTAGACGCTTTGTCTGCTTCCCCTAATACGAACTCCTTTAGGGACTCAACATCTCTCTTGCCTGCAAAACAATATCAATCATTTCTTTGTAAATGGAAATCTAGAAGACCACACATGGTGTTGACGAAAGTATAGCCATTTTGTAAAAATAAACAATAAATACAATAAACAAGAAAAACTTATCAAATCATTCAAAGTGGTTTTTCTGATGTAATCAACAATTCAAATAGAACATAGAACACCCCAGAGCTCACTAAAGGAAAAACTAAAATTATGAGTGCGAGCAGTTTATATCATGAAAACATACTGGAGACATGAAGGATAAGCTATTTAAACAGGAACTCATATAGGTAGGAGTAGACCAGCCTCTAACAACGTCACCTTCAAACTTAAAGTTGTTCTGGTACTCAAAAAAATAGAAATGAACATATGTACAAACTTACCAAACATAAGACATCAAGAAGTTTACCTTTGTACTTTGCAATTTCTTCTCCATCATAGAAAACCTTAAAAGTAGGATATGAATGGATGTCCACTTTGGTACAGACAGGTTTATTGGTACTGCAATCAACTTGTCCTACCTCTATCTCATCTTCCCCTTCAACAACCTTTGCTAAATCTTCCCAGAGTGTGCCCAAATTTTTGCTGAAAGTTGAAGAGGACAAAAATGACCTTTATCAAATGATGGCGGCAATGTTTCAATTACCAGATGCGCAAAATACGAGTTTTTTTAAGAAGAAAAAGGGATGAACATGTGAGCTGCAGTTTTATTAAGAAGAAATAAAATATTTTATCCAATGTCAAAAAGGAAGTTAGAAAATATATATTATACAAAACATCAGAGAAAAGGAAAGCTGTGTAAAAATACAAAAATACAAAATGATAAAATAAAAATACCAGTGTTTACACCAGGGGACGCAAAATTGTACAAACCAAACAGTATCCTTCTCCTTCACCTGAGAATCAAAGTAGAAAGAAAACTGAAATGGACCTGAAACATTTTCATACTGAAATAATGAACACATTAAGTAGTAAATAATTTTCTGAACTGTGTATCTAAATTTTATAGTAAAAAAATTTGCTAATATAGTAATCATCAGAGAAGATTAACCAAACAGCATCCCAATTTAAAAAGACACCGGTTTCACTGATCTTGAGGTGGAAGTAAGAATTTCTCTCATATGTAAGTATTAGGATACATGAATGATTGCAACTAAGTAATCATCTTCAGCATCATCATTATTCACGATAATTGAGGCTATCTCAATTGCTTCAATGATCCATCCAACACTATTTTCTTTTTCAATCAAACACTACTTATTACTGCAAGTTATGGTAAGAACATTAACTAACCTCTGGACACAGACAAGTGCTTTTGCTATTGAACTGAAATTCAATAGATTGTTGAACCTCACGCACGAGTTCAAGGCCTACTACGGCCCACATTTCTTAATAAGAGGTTAAGACAGAGTGCGTGCCCTTGTAATTGCCACAAAAACTTTCCAAAATGATACCAAACACATAAACAAATACTAGTCTGCATCAAGGTCTCATGAGCAGACGTAACACCACCTAAACCCCATCAATCAATTCAAAATTCAGATTCACCCATCACAAACATCTTAATACCATATAACAAAGACAAACCTAATTCCAACATCCAATCACCAAAACTACCAGATGTGTTAAACTAAACCCAGCAAACAACAAAGGGGGGCAAACATCCCAACCCAATCCAAATCCAGATCAACATCAACAACAAAAAACTAAATCTACTCAAACTCCGCATCGCCGCACCAAATCGAACGAAACAAAGGAAGCCAAAGATTGGATTTTGATGCCGGATTCGCACCATACCTTGTCGGAGAAGGTGGATTCTGTCAAAGTGATGACCTCGGCTGCTGCAGGAAGTGATATGGAGGCGATGAGAAGGGGAGCGAGGAGGAGGAGGAATCGAGCTCGTCGTCCGACGGCCATGGCGTCTCGGACAGCGGATCGACGCTCGGCGCACCCGCAATAAAGCCGTATCGATATCTCTGGGCTAAACTAAAACCCCATTTAAAACTAAGAAGTTCTTAATTTATATGAGCACCACCTGTTATAACTTATACCAAATCAGCTAAATATTTAAATTAAATGTTTTTTAATGAATTTAACAAAATAATATTCATATAAATTTAAAGTAGGATAGATAAATAAGAGGTTAATATTTTTTTTAATATCATTATTATCTATTTTTAATTTTTTTTAAAATGTACAAGTTAATAGATATTTTAAAACCAATTTTTATTATAATTATTTTGATAATTAAGATGAAAATATTAAAATATTAAATTGTGTTAAATTTTATAATTACCCTTATTATTTATTATTTTATTTATCTTTATAATTTTTGAATTGTGAAACTCATTAAATTACTCAAAATAAAGGTATAACTAATATAAGCTATACGAAGTATAACTCGTGTATATAAAACTAAAAATTATAAATAAAAAGGTAAATTACTTGAATATGATTCATAATTTGTCAAATTCTTTTAATGTGATGTTTGTATAAAATCATTCTTGTATATGGTAATTACACAAATACGAATCTATTTTTCCTTTATGCTAAACTCAGAAAAAAGAGGATGAAATAAAATAAGGGGACGAAGTTAGAATGATGACTTACAATATTTATTTTAGGTGTTGAGGCGAGATGTGGAGAATTACACCATTATTTTCCTTGTGTTTTTCTTTTTCTTTTGTTTCTTTTCTTTTGCACACAACTCTAATATGGAAGGTGAAAGTTAGATAATACAATATTGACGAGGAAAAGAAGTGTTAAGAAAGAAGCATATGGCAATGATTTTTAAATTTAACCAAAATTATAAAAGAATGTGCAAAAAATCATTTTAGATAAGAACACACTGGATTATTTTATGAGGTTATTTGGTTTTGCTAGTTGGGATATTCCTCCATCAATTCAAAGAAATTGTGAGAAAAGCACACTTCTCTCACATTTTTGTCTATTTGGTTTGTAAAAAAATATTAGAAAGGAAATCAATTTTTTATTAGGATGGAAAACTCCATCACAAGTTCCCCACAAAAGATACAAGGAAATGATAAAAAGTGAAATGATGCTTTAAAATTTTTTCTTTCTTTCTATGTAAACACAAGAGAAAAATGATAAAAATATATATATAATTTTTTTCTTTTCTATTTCAAATTATGTTTTTTCTTTCTCTCACAATCTATCAAACTAAACAAACCATTAATGAATCATATTAGCTTGAGTTTGACCTGTGAATATCCACCCTAGCCTGCACTAATTTTTACTTTTTTATATGTATAATTATTGTTAATTTGAGATATTGATTTCTAAAATACTTTAATATAAATTATAAAAAATATTAGTAATTGACTCAAAAATCAACTCGAACATTAATAATTTTGACTTTAATTAGTTTTCGCAAGTCAAATCAAACAAGTTTGGGCGTATAGTATATATATATATATATATATATATATATATATATATACTATACGCCCAAACT
>JAVDBV010003357.1:0-12252 GCA_032619315.1 Piper longum
GACATTGTGGTATTGTAATGATAAATTGTGAATGACATTGTGGTATTGTGATGATAAATTGTGAATGCTCTTTCAGGTATGTAATTATATGAAATTGTGTTAATTATATAAAGGGCATGTTCTTCCAGGTTTGTCTTTATTTGAACTACAGAAAAAGTATGATTGTTCAGGTATGTTCGTTCGGTTTGTCATAATTACATACCTTTATGATTGTTATATAAATACCTAAATTTGTATATTTATGTTGAGAAATTATACAATTATGAATTTCAACTATTTTTATTATGAGTTGTCAAATTTTTTTATAAAACCGATTCGGACCGATTCCGATTCCGATTCCGATTCAGACCGATTCAAAAAAACCAATTTTTGGCCGATTCAGACCGATTCCGATTCCGATTCTGATTCATTGGAAAACCGATTCCGATTCCGATTCCGATTCATGCAACCATGCTCCCTACCAATGGCGGTTGTCTTATTCCCTAACAGGTACCAAAAATTAATTCGATCGATGAAGCATTATTTTGACTTCTATTAAACTTTATAAAAGTATAAGGAATGGGCCATGCAACTGCCATGTTTGTAAATTAGGATCTCTGAAGCTGAAGCAATCTCGATGTTTTCTAATTCTTTTTTCTCAATTATTACCTGCTTTGTGTTGGCTCCCAAAATGGATTTAAAATAGGTTTAATATATCTCTCTTAATCCAAAAGTAAATCACCAATATCATTCACGACTGATGTGAGATTAATTCAATAATTCTCCTACTCACACATCATACTATGTGATTCATCTCCCCTCATAGGTCTATATATTATAATAAAATTTTAAAAGACTTCAGGTTTGTTAATATATCACATCATACCATTTAAATTATCTACCTCTCATATATGTTAGGTCCATATGGTACAGTAAAATTACAAGAGACTCTAATTAAGCCTTACTAACATACCATGAGACAACCAAAACTAACTTGGCTATCATACTATTTATTGAGATTAACCAAAAACTTAAATTCTCATTTCAACGCAAAATTGATAAGAAGTACCAACCAATTTAATAAAATTTAACACAAATAAGAAACAATACCAATTTTGTGGGGAAAAATCACAAATCTGGTCAAAATCTACTTCGCATATATCCAGATCAAATTCACTATATCACAACTTCGTATAAAAAATATCCATGGCAAAATAGACTCCCTCAATACTAATCTATTGTAATTTCACCACAATTAGTATTAATTACAAATGAAGAGAATACAGGAAAGATATCATCGATTAAATACTTGACAAAGTTAGCATTGACGATTGTAAACGAATCTCAACAAGATCTTTCCATTTCCTCAATCCACGTAATTTTTCCTCTTCTCCCCTTGTTGCCCTTTTTTTCACACGAAAAGAAGAAAAATGTCTCTCCTTTCTTCTATTCTCTTGCTACACAACGCAAAATGCATTTTCTAAAAAAAATTGGTTTTTGTCCAAAATAAGGTTGTCATTTCGTGTATTTATGGGGGAGGGACAACCAAACAAACCTCTCCTTCCTGACTTCGTAAAATCCTTCTAGTCGACATGAGAAACTCCATCTATATCTGCTTCATTCCTGAAATAAATATATTTCTCTTTTGATATAGCTTTAATCATCATGTCTTAAACATTCCTTTCAGTATAAATTTTTGTTAGTTCAAAAATTTTACTTTCCAACATATCTCTTACCAAGTAATATCTCACATCAATGTATTTTCTCATTGAATAAAAATTTAAATTCTTACTCATGTGAATTGTACTCTAGCTATCACAGTGGATAATATATCTCTTCTTTTTAACATTAATTTCATTCAAAAATCTCTTCGTACAAAGCATCTCCTTTTAAGCTTATGTAATATTAATAAATTCGGTTTCAATTGTAGATAATGCAACTCACTTTTGCAATCTAGATTGCCAAGACACAATCTCATTACTAAAATTTCCAAAAAACTCATATGTTGACCTTCTTGTCTCCAAGTCACCTGTCATGTCTACATCTATATACCAATCAACAAAAATTTATCACTTTCAAAATACAAACACATTTTAAATGTACCTTTCAAGTACTTCATTATTTATTTAATTGCTTGTTTGCCAATGTTATTTGCTTAGATTTGCTATAAATCTGCTAATTGTCCCAAATGTATATGTTATATTCGGCATTGTACAAATCATATCATATATAAAACTACCAACAACAGAAGCGCATAGAACCTTTATCATTTCATTCATCTTTTTTCACTTAAGTCACTTTTCTTCAACTTAAAGTGAGCCCAAGTGGAACTCCAATAGGCTTTGCCTCTTTCATATTGAATTTTTAAGCATGTTTTTTATGTACTTTTTCTGTGACACCTAAAGCTTTCTAGCTCTCTTGTCATATCGAATGGACATTTCTAAGATTTACTTTGTCAATCATAAATCCTTTATTACAAAAGTTTTGTTCAAGTTCTTCTTTAAACTTACAATATTGGCTTTATCATTTCCTACAATCAACATGTCATTTACATAAAGTAATAAAATAATAAACCCATCATCATCAAATCTTGAGGAACACACACTAATTAGAAATAAAGTTCTTGTAGCATGGCTTTTCATAAAAAAATTAAACTTTTTGTATCACTATCTAGTAGCTTGTTTCAAACTATATAAATTTTTTTTTGAACTGCTCAGTATCTATTCCTTTCCTCTGATTTTAAAACCCACTGGTTACTCCATGTATATGGTCTCCTCAAGGTCACCATAAAAAAATATCATCTTCACATCTAACTATTCAACTTCCAAATCCAACAATAAAGAAATGTCATCTTCACATCTAATTTAACAAAAGGAGAAAATTTAGAAACATCATCTTCACATTTAACTATTCAACTTCCAAATCCAACAATGAAGAAATGTCCTCTTCACATCTAATTTAACAAAAGGAGAAATTTTTTATCGAAAACAATACCTTTCTTATGTCTGAAGCCCTTCATTGCCAACCTTTCCTTGTACCTTAGTTATGTTTTATTTTTTTTATATTTGATCATGTAGACTCATTTATTCTTTAATACTCTCTTCATATTTTCTTTAAGTTTGATCTTATTAGGTCCTATGAGCCCTGAAAAGGGACTTGAAACAAGTTTGATAAGTCTTTCTTTATCCAAAAGCTAGCTCAATGAATAAGATTTTATCATTAGCCTATGTATAAGTCACAAGTCACCTCCAAATATGATATAGGATAAATCCAATAATTCTCTCCCTCACACATTATATTATCTAAATCTTTTCCCTCTCACCATATGCTAGGTCATGAAGTAAACCGAGGCAACACCATACCATAAGATAAACCGGGGCAACACCATACCATGAGGCAGACTGAGGCAACACTCAAATTCGTGCCGCCCTACTATTAGGCCTTATGAGCCCCCAAAAAGGACTTCAAACAGGTTTTATAGACTTCTTTTAATCCAAAAATTATCTTAAAAAATAAGACTTTTTTATTAGTATATATACAAGTCACCGGTCACCTCTAAACATGATGCGGGATAAACCCAACAAATTTTCCCTCATACATCATTCCATCCGAATCATCTTCCTTCACCACATATTAAGTCTACATATTATAATGAAGTCCTAGGAGACTCAAATTCGAACTAGCTATCATCCAAATCATCTCCCTTATACCACATATTAGGTCCACATATTACAGTAAAATTTTATGAGACTTTAATTTGGGTTAGCTGACATAACTTGAGGTAAACCGAGGCAACACCAAAATTAACTGGACTTTGATACCACTGTTAGGCCTTATAGCCCCCAAAAAGGATTTGAAATATATTTCGAAGATCTTTCTCAATTAAAGAACTAGCTTTTGGATTAAAAAAAACATATGAAAATGTTTCTTTTGGGGGGCCAATAGAGCCCCACACTTTGAACTTCAATTATGTTGTCGTACTATATATAGCTTACTGCTTCTATTTGATTTCCTGTGTGCCTTGTTGCAGTGTGATGAAGGGCATTTGACTTTAATCTACCCTGCATTCCTTGATGGTGAAATGGTGGCATCTCTCAAACTTTGTGGGCGACACATTCGTGCTTGTGTAATAACTACTGATTGAAAAATATTGCAACATATGTAATTAGAATAAAAAATTAAAGCATTGAAAGAAACGGTTGGCTCTACCGATCCACGACAATGGAGCTGCAACGGTGCCCGTTAGTTTTCAGAATACTGAGTATTAATTTTGTAAAAATGGTGGCTGATATATTTCTACGGTGATTTATGTAGTACGGGGATGACGATCATGGTAGTGGTCTCCTAGTTTTAATTACGGAACTGATGGAAAAATTAGACGCCATTCCTCGAATAAATGGTCATTGTTGTATTTGGTTCTTCCTGTTTGTGTTGCCTCGTAAAAATTGTATTAGTGCCATTCAATGGCTTATTAGTGAGCAATGTCTGATAATTTTACGTAAATCCAAAATGAAAAAGTCAGCATTAATTTCATACAAAACATAAGGCATACCGCCTAGATTACTTATACACAAACGTTTAAAATTAGTTATTGAATCCTGTTCAGTAAATTAGGATTCAAAATCGGAAGTTGCTACTCAAAAAACACACAAAAGAAACATCATACAAAATGAAGGAACTGATAGAACTAGCTCTCATCTCATGCGGTAGCATTACATAACTCACCTACTCATACATGAGAGGACTATACCAATACATAACAACCCCTTCTTCCTCCCGCATGGAGAGTATATATATTTATAAAATATATATATAGAGAGAGAGAAGCTGACAACTTATCGTATACATGGCTCTCTGTACATATTGATAAATATCATATCTATATAGAAGATTAAGATAAACTGCAAACATATACCACCGGAATATCCGTACCCAATGCTAAGCCTTCAGTTGCTGCCAGGTCATTGGCTTAACATGTCTGATCTTCCCCATTTAGCAAGACGGGTCAAAAACATCTTCACCTCGGATGGATCACGCAGAGAATAAGAGGCTCTTGTGTTTTTGGGTATTGATGAGACTATGATAGGGTAACCCATCTTTCTTTTCCTCAAAACCTGTTTCATTACCAAGAAAAAAGATTCAAAAAAAGTGCTTATTTATAAGTGTTTAAAGATAACTATTGATACTTAGCTAATCTAAACCATGATCATCATTTTCCACTTATCTCAAGTGTAATTCAGAAGATGGGGTATTTACCTTAAATGCATCTTCATCAGAACGGTCATCACCAATGTAAACAGGAAGAACGTCGTTGGATGCTCCGAAACCAAGCGCATCCAGTATGTATTCCAATGCATTTCCTTTATCCCATTTTATGGTTGGTCGAATTTCCATGACCTGTTCAAATATATATGTATATATAGGTTGATCAATGCTTCCAAGTACATTAACTTGCCAATATGGATGAATATATAGGACTAAATACAGAGGGCACATATTTATCTAGACTCACCTTTCTACCTCTTGTCAAGCGGAAATTAGAATATTTCTTGAGTAGAGTCACAACTTGTGCTTCTAGTGTGCTCCAATCCTGCTTTTGAGATGACCAATGTTAAAAGGTAACAAAAAAAACAAACAACGTGGACAAGGGAAACAGACCTTCTCGTCTACTCTGCGAAAGTGCACACTCAAACAAAATCTGTTGTTTTCCGCAACAGCGCCTTCTGTTGTTTTAATCTTCTCCACCAACTCTTCATATATCTGTGTTGAAATTTCATTTTTATATTGATCAAGGCTCCTAGTATTCGATAAAAATGATGAAACTAATTAATAAAATGCAGGCTAACAGGCTTCCTACCTTTTGGATTTCGGGGAAGTACTCTTCAGCTGGTTGGCACAGCACTACTTCTTGGCCACCAGCAATCTACATGTTACATAAAAGTATACACAAACATTTAGTTCTAATTTCGACTCAAGAATCAAATGATGGGTAGACTTCAACAATGCTATAAATTATAAGAGACCTTTGATTCGCATTGAGGATCTCCTTCAATTGAAGGCAGGTTGACAACCGCGATATCCATCCCGTGGCTGCCGGCATAGTAGATGTTCTCCAACCGAACAAAATCATATACCTGAAAATCTTAACCAATTGGTCAAAAACTAAATAAAAATTTCCCATTGCTGGGATTACATCAATTAAACTTGCGATGATCACGCTCTCTGCTTTGCCTACCTTATCTCTGCTCCTTCCACTAATAATGGCTGTTGGAAATTGATTAGCAACGTCACGAACAGCCAACCGCATCTGCAGAGTAATCAATTACAGTTAAACAAGAAACTAAAGATCATATACAAAATAGTACGAGGTCTGTAAAACTTGGGACTAGTACGCATATATACCGGTTCAGACATGAAGGCTTGATCCGGGTCGTCAACAATTGGCGAAAGCGTCCCATCATAATCAAGAAATACAACAACCCTTTTGTTTCTGGCTCTGCTCATCATCTCGTCGTACATTTTCAGTGCAGAAGGATGGTTCCGCTGCTTAGCCATCAAAGTGAAATGATAATCAGTGAAGGAAGAATATATTGACAAATGACTACCCAAATATCGAAAATGAGCTGCGCGAATTCTTGCAGACATCCACTCACAAAGTCATAGAATACCCGCTTGATGAACTATACTAACACTAGTTATATGAATTATGGTTTATACATTTGAGTGTCACTATTTACTTAATGCAATTGTGAGAGTCTTCGGTCAATTACTATTACTATTATGCATTCTTACAAAATTACATAAAGGAAGTGATCTTAGTACAGTAAAAGTTTTAACAGAATGGCTTCGGTCGGTCATATCCCCCTAACCTAATCTGAAAATTTAAACTAGGCTCGAATCCCAAGATTTAATCCATTTTCTTTTTACCGTAATCGTATTTGATCTAAATCTACCTAACCCAAATCTAGCCCGATTAATTAAAATAATATAAAATTTAATATAAAAATTAATTAAAAATAAAATTTTATTTTAAAATATTATTTAATAAAATATCATCTATGCAAATTAGATTCAAGTTAAATCACCCATATCTATGTCTGATTCAAATATTTTTGGATATACTATATATCCGATCAGCCCGAACTCAAATTAGATCCAAAATGGCTTTCGATTTAGATATAAATGTGTCGAATTCAGATTAGTTTTACTGATATTGGATATCCGAACCTGTCCCTACCTTTTGCAATACCAAGTTATACGAAAGCATTGTTTCTACGTACTTATATAAGCATATAAGTTTTTTTCTTTTCCTCCTAGCATATAAGTATGTTATGAATGTCAGGAGATGGATAAATAGTGCAGATTAACATACAATCCAAACTTGGTAGCTATCAGCTTCCTCCAAGGGGCAACCATGGCGAGTCCGCTTCGCCTTGCCGATGCCCTCCGAGCTGGGTTGATGGGCCAGCATGACTTGGTAGCCCATTACTTTTGCTGCAAATAATAATCAAGTTAATAAAGTGAAGTACTGCTTAGAATAATATATTATATCATAAAAGAAAGCAATATATATTTTAAAGAAAAAGTACAGAAAATAATATATATATTGGGTGATCTTGTGACCAAATACGAGCTCATTAAAGAATAGATTTTGATTGCAAATCACAATCAGCTTCATAGAATTACCGTTTGCATTGAACGCTGTCGATCAGACGGACTAAGCCATAGTTTTCATAGGGCGTAAGGTTGTCTAAGATGAGTGGGCCTTGACTCGGACATGAGCGTGGTCGGGATCAGACGAGTCAGATGGCACCGACCAATATCGGTTTGAATCATTAAATGTGATGGGCATATAATTTAATTTTGGTTCTGGCGTACAACCAACTACCCCCATGCACCGTTTTAACTGATCTTTGCTCCTATTTGCGAAATTTGCCACATGAACATGACAAAGACCTATTCATTTACTAATCGAGACGTGCATAAAAACAAGTACCAGCAATTAAAAATTCTTTATCCGCCAGAGGCAAAATTCTATAATGAAAGGTCAAAGAACACCTGAAAATTAATTAAATTAAATATATATTTATAGGTATATTATATGTATAGCAGATTATTATAACAAGTACAGAAAGTCTTCTAGTTCTGTATGAATGCGACTCCTTTAGAAAACGGAAGGGCAAGTGGAGTATACGTGGAGTAAGGAGTGTTATAGGAAAAAACATAGAAACACGTAGCATGGGGGCAGAAAACCACCGGCAGCCAATCTTGGGAGACACGATGGTCTTATTAAAAAGTGTTATAAAGTAAGGAGTGGAAGAAGAGGTGATGCATGATATATGACACGGCGAGGAGAAGACATCTGGAGATGTCGGTTGATTGATGGTACGACACCTTTTCCAATGCTTCCTTCTATGAACAGCAGTTAATAACCAAAAAATGGGTGAGGAAGCCTTAAAGTCAAACAAAGCTCCCAGCAGTTTGCCTTGGGAAAAGACCTGCTGTGGCTCAACCTCAGTGTTACAGAACTTGTCTCTCTCTCTCTCTCTCTCTCCCCCTCTGTCTATCGTCTATATTCTTACCTTCCAGTGGAAGGATTCCACGCCATTACATAGGTTCTCTCTCACTCTGGTCAATGACTCTATATAGCTTCCACGATTTACACGGGTAATCGTCTCTATTCAGTAAAGGATGCTTCAAAATATGTATGAGAATTTCAGAAACACCGGATTGTACATACGTACATGCCGCAAGTAATTCTAAGGAATTATATACTAATAGTTTTTATTATGTAAAATGCATACATCTGTAAAAAGTTCGTACTTTTTAATAGGTAAATCATGGTTAAATTAAGGACCAAGAAAAAATATATAAATATTATAGTAATTATAAAGTATTGTATTTTTGGCTAGATTAAAACCCAGAGAAAACACATCTAATACATGCTTGCAATATTTCTAAATATATTTAAAATGGAGACGAACGTCACAGCATGCTTTCTAAATATATAATATAAAAGAGATGATCCTTTGAGCTTTTGATTGATAAATATCATACTATATTGTCTACAAACCAAAAAAACTTGTATAATATATATATGAGCCAGTGAAACGATAAATTAAAGAACACTAAAAATGAATATTCATAAAAAAAGGGCAAGAAAATATATGATCATTGCAAATTGATTATAACCTAGAGATCAGAAAGGGGAAAAAAACTAGAGAGGTTTGCCCATTACAATGTTTTGCCCAAATTCAATGAAAGTAAACCAACATTAGTGGTACTTATTATCATCATTCTCTTCGCCTTCCTTTTTTTTACAAAAAACGAGAACTGCCAAGACAAAGCGTTTATTTTTCTTAAAATAGGAAGCTTGGCGAGATTATATTGGAAGACACAAACTCCTAAAATGTTGTATCATGTTTGTACAAGGTCAACTCAAAGTGCTATAATTGACAAAAACATTACATGGTTTTTCTTTCTTCCAAAATATAACAACATATATTCATGTCGACCGATGAATGATTACATATTCCAGAAAAAAACAATTTACTCTTTTTCAGAAATTTTTTTAAAAAAACAAATGATACTCTAGTATCAATGTTGGTCTGGTTGACAAAATGTTGAACCAACCGGTCATCTTTCCCATTGCTTACTGCCCCATATTGTTAATTAACCAGACCAACCTAATGTTTGCTACCATCCATATTATCCATCATAGTCACGACGACAATCAAACATGCCCCTCCTTGAAAGATGGGCCCAAAACGCATTAAGAAAGACACCTCATAGAAAAACCGCCATCTACCATCCAGAAGTACATATATACAACCAAAACAAAACCAGCGAATGAAAGAGTTGGGGAGACAACATTTGAGAACTAAAGAGAGACAGAGAGAGAGAGAGAGAGAGAGAACTTACAGAGATCTTCTCCTTTGGTAATGAAGGAAGACGAATGATACAACGGTGGAGGGGTTGTATATATAAGGATGAAGAAAGTGCAAAAAAAAAAAAAAAGCACAGAGGGAGAGAAGAAGAAGAATACAAGGAGAGGAGGAAGTTGTTTGGAAAAAGGGAGAAAAGAGAAAGGAAAATGCTTGTGAGGTGTTGAATGTTATATAGAGAAGCCCTTCACGGGCCTCTTGCGGTTAGGATTCCCTACCATCAAATTACCTGTATCCCTTCTTAGAAAAACCAAAAAATAAAACGAACTTATATTTAATAGAATTAAATTCAATCTCTTTTAATGAAATTAATTAATTAATTAAATTCATAAGCTTCGGGAAAAAATTAAAAATATAACTGTTTAATTGGCAATTCTATAGATCTACTTATCATTATAAAACTAGCGAAGACCTAATAATTCCTTAAATATACTTTATATTTTCTGTTATCTCCAATAAATTTAAACTCAATTTAAAAATAATAACTTGCAATTGGCTAATTAAAATTAACAAAAAAAGTCCTGCTTTTCTTAATAAAATAAAATTCATTATGAAATGAGATGTTATATTATTATTATAGATATACAATACTTAGAATAAGGCACCTGCTGAAATTAGAAGTCTCCTAAAATTACTCTTCCCGGTAATAAAATTAAATATTAATGATTAACTTAAATAAATTAATATGAGGACAGTAGGAATCTCTAGATAAGAGCTAGATTGTCTATAATAGAAGTTCATAATATCTATTGTCTATATATATATACCTAGAATAATAGTACACATCTCTGTTACGTTAATTGCAGTGAGATCAGAACTAATTACACGAAAGGGGGGGTTCATAATTAACATAACTGTAATTATATACCCCACACCTTATTTAAAGAGAAAGAATTAAAAAACTTATTATATAATTTTATTGTAGTATAATTATTTTAGATGAATTTTCGTACTTTTTTCTATTTATATATATGTAACCTGCCTAGTGGGACCATTACATGCTACCTAACGAAAATAATGTTTCCATAGGTTAAAATATATAATAATATTTAATAATTGTTATGAGTGATTATCAAAACAAAACAAACAAGATTTCGAGAATGGACATGTCCTCACGTAGGGACATCAAGTGAAAACCATATTTTCTCTTTCAATCTTAATTGTTATTTGTTACATAGAAAACAGGTGCACGCATAAGTTCCTATTTTTCTTGTAAACTTAATTGTTACATTGAAAACAAGTGCATGTTTGTAATGTTATATACTTTGGTGGGTGGCTATCATGGACCAATAATATGCTACTTATAAATAACTAAAACAACAACAATTCATGTATTATATATTTTGATCCAGACATGGGACTTGTCTTCTAGGGATAGATGCACAAAGTTCAAAGTGAAATTACTTGCTCAAAAAAGAAATGAATTTCAATAGGATAGTTGCCCGGGTAGCTTCACTCGGTCTTTGCCGGATATAGCCGGCAAACTAGCTAATCGAGATCTTGGAAAAAGGGGCACCGCAACATGACTGCAACGACTAACTAGCTAATGGCTCACTTTTTTAATTGACTATTCAACAAATTAAGTCAGTAGGATCCGGCTTAAGTCCCAACCTCCAATTTTTTTAGTTCTTGACGTGTAAGAGAAAGGATCTTTGATATCTTCACAGAGTCATCGATGAATATAGAAAAGTGCATTAATTGGGTACTCTATTAGAATATTTAAACATGGAATTGAGGTAGACTAGTCGGTAATTTTGCTTGAAACTTCCATGCACATGAGTCGGTGTAACATTAAGAAGTGTTACATGAAATTGATTAGAAATTGTTCGTGTCTTCTTCTGATGATCTGATCTGGGCAAAAGGAAAGGAGACGATTTCTTAGTGGGAAGCATCTCCGTACGTTTCCCAATGGTTAGAAAAAGAGCCCCTAGAAACATCAAGTCGACCTACACAAAACTGGCACATGATCTAGTCTAGGTTTATTTTGGTAACATGGTCATTTTCATAGATTTTAACCTCCAAACACAAGCGGGTCCCATTCATTAATTGGCTACTTAATTAGGGCACCACATCAACGACGTAACATAATCCTACTTAATCAGTTAATTGTCATTATCCTGCTTAATCTGTGGGCGGGGGGCATTAACGCAATACAATACACGGGGAGCGAAATTGAAGTGAAGTTTGCTCTCCCATCAATAGAAAAGCGCTACGTAACAACCCCTCAATAGTTTAATTTATATCATGTTGCACATTGTGCGAATTTGAGTTTTAGCTAGCTCGGACTATCAAAATGAATATATATATATATATATATTCATTTTGATAG
>JAVDBV010003358.1:0-10780 GCA_032619315.1 Piper longum
CCCCCACCCACTATTTCTTAGGCCGTCATTGCCGCCGTCATCGCTGCCGCCCTGGGATACCTCGACAGACCTCCCTATGTCCCGAGCCCATGCTCCGCCGCCCTCCCCTCGCGGTCAAACCTTCCCGCGGCTGGGCCCCTGCCACCGCCCACTACCGTGGTAGGGGGCAGGGGGCAATCGCGTGTGGTGGCAGGGGTTAGGGGTGGTGGTGGTCAGTGGCTAGGGTTGGCTTGGCTGTATCGGTGAGCAGTGGCAAGGGCGGCAGGGTTTGACTGCGAGGGGAGGGCGGCAAAGCAGGGGCCTGGGGCGGGGGGCATCAACCGAGGTCGTCCTATATGGCGGTGGCCGGTGGCAGTGAGGGTGGCGACAACGGTGGCTTGGGAAACAGTAGGGGGGAGATGAGATGTGGGGTCTAATCGGGAGAAAAATGGCCCATGCGCCGGCTGAGTCCCCACTGTCCATTGTAAGCCCATTAAGACACCAAACTCACTCTGGGCCTCACTGCTAGTAGTGATCTCACTGTCAATGGATTCTTGCTGTACCTTTAGTTTTATGATGACCTTGGATTTGATTGTTGCTGTACTAAAATTGTAGTTCCTTCCCAATGACAAACATCTTTTATATTTTTACTTTTTGAAACCCATACTGCGGCAATTGGATTAAGGCAGTATGAACACCAATTATTACTTAGGGAAGAGGAGCCATCGTTTTTACAAGATGGTTTCCCAAACTTTGAAAGTTAGCAACGTTGTCAAGGTAAAGGTTTAAGAGGAAGAGAGATCATTGGTAAAGAATTTCCTTACCAGAGGTCTAAAATTGGGCAAAGTTGCTTTGAGAAAAAAACTGGACTAGGTTCAGTACATCCGTATGGTATGATAGTAGTTGCTAGTTGCTACTGTTCAACCATACCAAAGCGTCATTGGCCTTTGGAATGGAAGATGGGGGAGGTCGTCTTATCTCCTCTGCCCTGCAAATAATGCAGCTTTCCGAGTGTGTCAAGGATAGTACCGGTACCTCCTCCCCAATCGGTTCATATGAAGTCCACACGTGCCTATGCCTATCATCCACCAAATATCTCATTGTCGTTACAATCTTGGACCAATCTAAATCTCCCCATCAATCTCAGTCACCTCTTTCTCCATCCCTATCTTTAAAATATGCAGTAACTTGGAAGCGTTTACCCTCTTCAATTCCCAACCCTCCTCTCCCTTGCTCTTGCACCTCCTGAAATGAAATGAATAATTCTTTGGTTTGGCTTTGGCCCAAAGAACAATCAAATTAGCCGCTCATCATTCCCATCCCATATCAGGCCCCCACCCCCGCCTAGCCGTCTGATTCCAACCTCTCCTCCGTATGCATTACTGTGCCCACATTTTTATAATATAACCCAGGATTTGATTTGCACCAATTTGCACCCTCCCATCCCCACCTAATGCTTTTGCTCAACCGAAAGTAGGGTCCTTCTCCCTCCTACGGTGAGGTTTACACAATACATGGAGCGTTATCGTGAAAGGTTGCCCTTACCTCTGGGGAGACACGTATGTATGTCGTGGGAGATGACCACAAAAGATATGTTTATATTCCTCGTAGTTGTAGGGTACTTGGGGGACGGATTTCTCGGCTAATAGTGTGAACGTGCCATGTCGATTATATGATGTGTTTTATATATATATGTAGAGGTAGAGTAGAAGAGGATTGGGCATCTCACTGTGATGCTCTCGGTGGCAAGGGGCGATTGGGTGCAAGAGGATGAAGGTTAGGTGAACCAGTCCTTACAAATGGAGGCACAAAATCTTGGATATCAAATCTCTGGACTCTTTATACGTCCATTGTCAAAAGGTTGCATTTGATCTCAGTTCCCAGGCAAGTGCGAGTAGTCGTGAAAATGGAACTGTTTGTCTTCCTGCTTTAAAAGGTTTCAATGGACAGAATTGATTAGGAAATGTTCAAGTCATTAATTTTACATTGAAAATTACATGACAGTAAAAATATTACCGTCTTTACTTTTTTAAAGCTTGACCCACATTAAAGAATGGCAGTTAATTTACTTGGCAGCTTACTATTTCAAGAACTTATCCCCTTATCATTAGGTCCGACCTACAAACTCACCTCATTTGAGGTGCTGCACATCGGAAAACTCTACGACTTGTCACAACCTAAAGTAGCCGAAAATTTTATAGACGGTTAGATGGTGAATATGATGGAAGACAAGGAGAGGTGGCCGTGCTGGCTTGTGCCGAGGGTAATGTGTGTCAAGGAGGCAGGAGCAATTCAAAGACCAGAAGTTTTATTATTAGCATTATCATCATCAACTCTTATCGAAAAAATATTTGAAGTCCAAAGGCACCAGTGGAAGTCAAGTCATGAATAAGACATGGTCGCATCCCTAAAACCCGGACGACCTGCCCTCAACTCTAGACAAAAGCATATGTTTTGAGGAATGCGCCGATTCCCCTTTCACCCCAAAAACCACCCCAATTCCTCAAGACCCACTAATTGCCCTTCACATGACATGCCCCCACACATTTGTAAGTTGTATCCGGTATCCCTCTTCTTCATTTCTTTACTTTGTTACCAAAAAAAATTTAGTCCCATGTTGATTAATCTCCACCATCATTTAATCACACGGGCTCAACTCAAGAGTCGAGATCAATCTCTTTCTGCCTACTTTTGACGAGAGCTTGACTGATCTCCAAATTCTCTGTTAAGTAATTGATGTTCTTTTTCGCAATGTCTCTTGCACATGTTGGGGCATGACTGCATCCGGAGAGGGGGTGATTTTTATGGTTTCTTTTTTGCAAGCTTTTTTCTTTAACATTTTACTTGCGTGTCTAAGAGAACTTAAAGACCGCACGACCAAGCAACAAAGCTCAAGTGGGTTTTTATCTTTTGAACACACCTTTCGATGGCAGAATCCAACGGGGAAATTGTAAAGTACCTCATCATGCCAAATCCAGCTCCAAATGCTTGAGTGGAGAAGTCAAGGGTCAGGGTCACGGAAAAACAAATTATATTTCAAAAGAAGTTCGACATTTGATTATCTAAAACATAGGAAGTTCGCAACTTATGTGGTTCCCAATGCAAAAAGAGGATTGACAGGTTCAAAGATCATACAGCACATTTTTATTGTTTCTTGAATTTCATACTTGCAAATATATATAAACAACACATACACACATTTTCTCTTTATGTTTTGGCACACCATTTGTTGCAAACTTCTGATATTCGTCAGGTCCCCACATCGCCGTCTCAATGTGTATCTCTAAACTTGGCAAATCAGGTTCATGAGCTCAAATAAGAATCTTACACTAGATAGTATGATGATCAGAATAAATATTTTGAAAGGAAGTAAAAGCGTAATTCCAATATCGTTAGTACCGGTGATAGCTATCTACAATAAAACAGTACTTCAATTTCTCTTGCCGTGACATGTACAAAGCAAGAGAACAGGGTTCCATTTAGGTCCTAGAGGATCCATTTAGCTCCGGTTCTGATAAGAATGAAGTTTAATGCAGTAAGACAAATACCCATGAGCGAAATTAGTTTATCTTTGGGTTCAAGGATCAATACTGCTAAATTCTCCACTAACTTTGAGACTACTATAACTGCTTCCTTTGAAAATTATGAAACAGGACAAGGACTGCTCGTAGGGGATCTTTGCTGATTTGTTTCACTAAGAACATTGGTCGCACATGGGTGTCCCTGATGAAAGAAAAGATGACTGCCCTTGTCACTGTTTGGATTTCAGCAAACATCTGCTGGGTACGCTTGCAATCCAAATATACAAGGTAGACGGCGATCTTCCGTATTTTGTGAGTACATTAAATTTGTCGGTCACTGTACTTACACAGTGAACGAGTAATCCTTCAATAAGGCAAAAAGAATGCAAGTGCAAAGAAGCCTTACATTCTCCGGCCAGGGATGGTAGTTCCCATTTGATCAGTAAAACTGTTGCATGTACAAAGTAGACGCATTTCTCGAATCATATATACCAAACTCCATTTTGTATGGTACAAGGAATAAATAGCAGTGTATAGAATAACCACAGTTGCAGAGAAGCAACAGGTGATCGATCACTTTATGACATGTCAAGGTGTCATTTTCTCTTCCAACATTGTTCTTATCACTCTTATAAGTCTCTCCCCTCGCCAAGTTGCTCCCTCGCTCACAACAGGCTTCATTTCCCTGCTAGATCTCATTTCTTTCTGATCACAATATAAAGACCCTTCTAGCTATCATATGTACTCTGATCTTCCTCGTTTCTATTTCTTTACCTGTGTATCTCTGCATATCTCATACTCCCCAACATCCAGCTACCTGGTTGTTCACAATGTCCAGTTCAAGAACGACACAGTTCCAAACCCATGAAGACACATACCCATATCAGATAGGCTTCTCCCTCACTCAACCAAATCCATCGGCCAACTCCGCCAATGAGAAGAAGGGTAGGAGGAAGCAAGGAGATCCAGGGAAGTACCTTGGAGTGAGGAGGAGGCCATGGGGAAGGTATGCTGCCGAGATAAGAGACCCTTCAACGAAAGAAAGGCATTGGCTGGGAACATTTGATACAGCTCTGGAAGCAGCACTTGCCTATGACAGGGCAGCCCTTTCCATGAAGGGTACACAAGCCAGGACCAATTTCATCTACACTGATACTACCTCCCCCACTTTCTTCCCCCAGTTGGGCACACAAATCCTAACTCCAACTCCTCCTCCATCATCCATTCTCAATCATTCACAGGCCAAGCCATCTCCTGAGCCAGCTCTTGTTTCTCAAGATTCATGTGTTCCCACTTCCAATGCAGCTTATAGTAATAACTTCTTTCTTGGTTCTCATTCCGAGTCTGGTTATTTGGAGAGTATCATTCCATACAACTACTTGGTAAATGCACCAGATCACTCCTCACTGATGAGCAATGAAACTAGCAACCTTAGTGTGAGCTTGGATGAACATGGTTTATTCCCATCTAATCACCTGACTACTGTTCTTCCTCCTATAGTACCTGAGCCTCTTGCTCATGTACAGTCTAGTGTTAGCAGCTCCTCTTCATCGAGTGGGAATGTTTGGAATGGTTCTCAGGGTGTTGGTAGCTTCTCATGCTTTGATGAGTTGAGTACTGCCATACATGGAAATGGACTTTCTTGTCCAAAGAATTCTAGCGGCGAGATAGTGCTGCCGACTAATGCTGATGATCATGATCATGTAATGTTGGATGCAAGCTTGGTAGCAGCGCTGGATCCTCTAGCATTTCAGGACTCCATATTTGAGTTTCTACCTCAACAAGATTTGGATGACCACTATCCATTCACTACTTCCGGTAGTGATGTTATCGACTTGGGCTACTCGCTGTTTTGAAAACAAAATCATTTAAATATCCAGCTTGGCTTGCATGCCATGAATATGATCTGTCCACGTTTTATATTTCTTCTTTTTCTGACGTCTAATACTGTCCGCTAAAGCGCGTTACAGTTCCCTTTCTGCATGTCGATGGACTTGTAAAGATAGTACGTTTGAGGTTTGATCTGTTTTCTTTTGCTTTGAAGAAGTTTCCTCTCTTATTCTACATGCTCCAATAATATCGTAGTATATAAAGGGAAATTTGTTGGCAATAAAAATTAAAATTCACTGAAAGGGATAATTTTGTGGTGGCTACTAGCTAGGACGAATATGTAACCGCAAGAGATCGACAAGTGATATAGTAGATCTTTAGGTATATCTATCTGCCCATATTGTTTGTTTTGACCTTTCTGTTCGGTACCCATGCTGGATATATTCACGGCCCTTGACGTCGAATTCTAATTGCCTCCCCTAGCCGGCCGTATCTTGTGTTTCAAGCTCATTGCAGTCTTCTCTTAATCCGTTCTATTCCTTATTTAACACTCCCAGTCCGACAAGCAAGCGCAGGCCGTAGAAATTTTCTCGCAAACAATTCTATCGCATCACCTAGTTTGTTCGAAGACATGAGTTGGACAAAGTGAGTTTATCATTATTAGTTATGATTTCTGGAGGACAATGCAGAAAGAGAAGCGCATGTCGGCCCTTCGGATAGAGTCCGGCAAAATTGGTGAAGAGCCATGGCATTGTACGTGGCCAAAATTTTGAGAGCAACCTTGTAAGGTAGCTCTTCTCATCTTGCAGCTGCCAAAATCCATGTCATTGTGCACATTGAAAATTTAAGACCATGTAAAAATAATCGGCAACGGCATCTATTTTTGCAAATGAAAAATGCAATTTAGTGGCAGAGATGATGTGAAGCACTTATAAACGATATCGATCACACAATGTTTTTAGTTCCCAGCCTTAAGCCACAGCAAATTGAAGAAAGTTGCAGGAACTGTGCATAACCGAAATGGTACTGCTAGAGGGTTTAGTCGAAAGTGGATTGATTGATCACTATCAACTGCTCTACTGCCCATGTCAAAGAACCTCCCCCAATTGCAATTTCTGAGATTAGACCGATGTAAACCTTTTCCTTGACATCCACGCGCACGTGGATATCAAACATCAAAGCTTCCAGCTTTCCAGTACACGGTTAATGCGGATTTAAACACGGCTGCAGCCACCTTACCGACTACACTTTCCTCTAAAGGATCGTATATGTATTTCTTGCCAAGATCAGCACTGGGCAGTCGGAAGTAATAGTCTCATCCTGTACTTCCTTTTGTTTACAGCGATCACTTATATTCATAATTCCAGATTTGAAGGTCACACCCCAACGGGGGGAGAGCGATTGAGAAAAAAATACATGCCAAGGAATTCCAGAGGTATTAGAAACAAGACAAAGAAATGTGAGACAGGTTTCGATCCCCTTTATTTTAAAAGAATCAAAGACAGATTAAAATGGCAGTCCCAGTGGACAAGAGAGGGGTTGATCTGTCTCAAATGGAGCTGTAGCTTATTCGGACGATTAAATACCATAATCAACAGGATTGGTTGTAAACTTGAATCCCAATGGAACCATGATGAATTGTGGATTTACTGTCCGGAAGTATTCTTGGAGGAAGTATAATAAGGGGCTACTATCTGTTCGTGCAAACTGGCTCAGATTTATACTACAAAATCATGAGAAGCGCATTGAAGATGACCCAGAATCTCGATCAGTTGGAACCAGCATTTTCCTTGTCCTGCCTGCCACCAGGAGATTGCTGAGAGGAGTAGGGAACATAAGATTTAGAACCAGCCCCACTCTTTGCAAAATTTAAGCCTACCGAGCTGCTAATTGAATTTTCTGTAGTGGGCATTCTGGAACCAGAAGCACCAAATACAAGCCTCGGTTCTGACGAAGAGGATGAAGGGGCTAATATGGCAAGAGACGAACCAACAGGGTAAGGAGCCACTGGCATATCCGGAAGAGAAGATGCAGACGGGCTGCGGCTCACTGTTCCCATAGGATGATCATATTTACAAGTCGGCCCAAATTTGCACTCCCCATGTAGTGCGTAAAATGTGCAAGGTGGAGCTCCCTGTCGGTTACATCGAAAGTCATATGACAGAAGCCATTGCAAATTTGAAATGATATCTATTAAATAAGAACACACTATAACAGTGCAAAAAGTCAGAAGGATCATATGCAGAAAACTCTGAATCAAACAATTGATAAAAGAAATAAAACAATTTTAAACAACAAATAGAGCCATTAGGAAAAAGAACCTTTATCAGTTAAATTGTCTTGTCACAAGCAACCGGAAATTTAAAACATTATATTGCATGTTTCCATATCCAATAGTTTTTCCACTATGAACAACCAAAAGTACACCTAACAAGGCTAACTGTTTAACACCCTTGGTCCTAACCATCACACTAACTGCAGAAAACCTATTGGGAAAAACTTCCAGGAAAAGCTTCTATTCGCTTTATTCCATAGATTTACACGGGGCAATATAGACCATCAATAGTTTTCTGAAACCCCTAATAAGATCATATTTTTCGCACAGCTGCAGGATGTCAACCACATAATCAGTTGGAGCTGCCATCAGCTCACAATTCATTATTAATTTACTTACTAGAATAAAAAAAATATGAAGCTCTTTAGAGATAAAGAACTATCATTCTACAAGTCAAATCTAAAGTATCAATAACAAACAATCATGTGAGCAAAACAAAAATATTTTAAAAAAAGGCAAAAATAAGCAGGGTAGGGTTGGAAAAGACTTGTTGAGGTAATACCCTGATCCTAAACATCAAATACTTCGAGATCTGGACATCAATTAAGTTGAAAAACAAAACTAGATATGATTGAAGACAGTAAGATGAAACTCTCTCAAACCCGTTGTAATGCCCACTAAATCCTTCCTGTGTGTCATTTGCGTCAGGATATCCAGTAAAAAGGGCTGTAGATCATAGACTAGGCAGCTTGATGTCATTTTAGCTTGTGCTACGGCAAGGTGATTACCAGTAAAGCATGCAACTATATGTTTGAGATAAGGGTACCTCTCTCAGCTGACATTTTCAGAGAACATAATGGCAAATTAGTGATATCTAAGTACCATAATCTGCTCATAAGCAGACCTTCACAGTAAAAGAGAACATGCATTAATCTGCTCGAGACAAGCAAGTAACCTACTCACTACAATATGCCAAAGCAAATTGTATGTATTGAATGAGGTGCAGATGTAAGGAGCAGTCAAAAAATATTTCCAATGCAATGACTAAATATGGAGAACATGCTTTAATTAAAAAATAAACGAAGTAACAATGATAACTTGAGGTTTAACTCACAATCCCAGAAAAAAAACATTAATCACACTATATAATCGAAGAACAGGAGATCACATTCTAACTCAAGTGACATTGACTGAAATTAAAATTTCCTTTGGAACGCAAGTCAGAAATGAATGAATACCAGACGCAGTGGAAGTACCGAGTGGTTAGATGCAGAACTTATCGTTGGCACAATCCAGTCTCTTGGGTGATGGTATTTACATGATGACCTGAATTTACAATCTCCTGTCTTCATATAAAATTGGCATTGAGGTTGTTCAGGTCGCTCAGGAAACATATTCTCCCTCTGGTTACTACCAGAAGGCCCCACAAAAGAAGAGGAAGGAACTAAATAAGCAGGAGCAGCTGGAAGCATCTGTTGGGTAGGCCCGAATGCAGAACCCGTAATATTTTGTGCGCCAGGGGACATTTCTGGACTAGTAGGAGGCTGCGTTTCACAAAAAATCACAGCAGAAACACTGCAAATATGTTACTTAGTTGGAAGAAGATTAAAAGACCTTAGTGTTCTAAAGTGAAGCACTGACCACATATGTTATATAACTAGGTACTGGCATCATTCCAGGGTAGTACGGCATCGGACCATAGGACCCTTGAACATAGGACCCGGGGAGTAGAGTTGGCCTGACCACTTGCCAATTGGAAACTCCTCCATGATGAGGAGAAGAAGCAGGAGCCGTCTGCGTCTGAGGATAAATTGTCATTGCAGAAGCTGGCAATGAAACTCCAGATAATTCCGGGTGATGGAATTTACAAGTGACACCAAATTTGCAGTGCCCTGTTTTCAAGTAATGGGAACATTCTTTCTCACCCTGGATAATTCAGCATAGAGAAACTTTCAGTGCGTAATAAAAAAACTGAGCACCATTTTAACAGCCAATGTGCAGATTCTGAGACACGAAAAAGTGTGTACGCAAGCAAGGGAATGAAATTGTGAATGAGGACGAAGCAAGGAAGAGAGTAGGATCAGACCGGCCGTAATGGGTATCCACCATAATTTAATGTCGCAGGAGTGGCTAGCTCACCCCTTTGTTTTGGATGGTGATACTTACAAGCAGCACCGAATTTGCAAGTCCCCGTCTTCAAAAAGAACTGCATTGTAGAACAAACAATGAAACTGCAACCACGATGACGATTAGTAATTTAGTATTCTAAAGGCAACAGGCGACAAGTACAGTAACATTGAGGTGTGAATACTATTCCACCCGTGAGGGACAACAAAAAACTCACTGCGATGAACATTGATGAGTGTCTGCGAAAATGAAAATTACATACTTGACAATCTGGTTGGTTTAGCCGCTCTGGATACTCTGACGCTCCGGGTCCAACAATGCCCGTCACCTAACAGACAAACGACAAAGGTCGAGTAAAAAACCACTTGCGCAATCAAACGACGTGGTTGCGTACAAGCAGATATTGCAAAGTTCTTCCTTCCCCATCAATTTCAGCTAGAAAACACGGATCAAATCATTTTGCTAAGGAGCAGCATTGTCTACATGTAAATTAATGGAAAATAATTTTTTTTAAAGAAAAATAGAGAAGAAACGTACGCAACCATCACCTGCAATTGGTGATTGTACCAGCACCTGGTTCCAAACCGACAATACCCAGTCCTCAGGTAATACTCGCAGTCCCGCTCGCCGGGTCGCTCCGGGTACGATTCCCCGCCGCCAATACTCAACTCCCACATCGACCCTACAATGCAGCCCGACGTGATCAGAGCAACAACCCTGAATCCAAAATCGCACCAACAAACACAAAGAAAGAGTTGCAACGCAAAGGAAACGAACAAGAACAAGTGAGAAGAAAAACCTCACCTTCGAGCGCCGCGGGGTGGTTCCAGTCCGCCTCCGGATCGGAGGAGGATCCCTCCTTGCCGGAACGGCCTCGTCCGTGTGCGTCCATGGCGGGGAGGAACGGGACGTTCAACGGGGACGACAAAGCGGACCAAGCCGCCGTCGGTGCTGCTCGGTTGAACCCCGAATGCGCTAGTCTGAAGTCCTCTGGAAGGAAGATTAAACAGCCGAGGGTCGCCGGCAACGGAAAAATCGGCGTCGTCCA
>JAVDBV010003359.1:0-12696 GCA_032619315.1 Piper longum
GAGTAGGGAGTCGGCGGCGGCCTACTACCGGAAGCACCATTGTCGGCTTTCCCAAAGGTGACACTCGCATAATGCATCATCGGCCAACAACTTTAATTATATATAAATTCATAGTTTGGTTTCTTTGGTGCAGAAAGGCTTCTATGCCTCTTACACACCTATATATATATATTAATAAATTTAATTGTAACTAGTTATATTTGTTTATATATAATATAATAACAAAGTAGTGAGACGACTTAAATAAGAAATCTTCACATTAAAGACTTTGAGGTCAAGGTCGTTCAATCTACGCTCAGCTCAACTCGCTTGTTCGTTTAACAGCCATACTAGATTTGTTATTAATGTCTTTTTTATTTTACTGTTCTTTATCGTTATTTTATCATATATTTTCCAAATTTTACTCCACCGTATCGATTAGGCAAGATACATAACTCACGACATTTTTATTGGGAGAAAAATGGAAGAATTGCAATTCTGATTTCATTTTTTCCTTATTTTTAACCATAGGTAAACATTTACTCTTTTTGACATTATTTGCTACCACTGTCATTGATTGATATTTGATGAGAAATACAAGCAATTGTACATGAACTCATGGCTCCGGTTCAAAGGTATTGATAGCTTTTTATGGACATATCCGCTGTAGTTTTGATGGATGACTTCAAGTTCAAATAAGGTGAGCGAGCAATCAGCTTTGAAACCCACGGCCTTCTCCTTCGCCGTTTCATCTTTGTGATTAAAAGGCATGAGTTCTTTTTTTCCTTTTTCCTCATTCCTTTCATGCATTTCTTATGAGTTTAGGCATAATCTCTTGCTCACATGTTAATGCATGATTTCAGGTTGTTAGTTTTCCTTTTCTGATACGCATAATAGCATGTTAGAATTTCTATTTTATTGTTTCATGAGAAATCAGAATTTGGTTGTTTAAGGGTTTTTTTTGCCTTGATCGCTAATTCACCCGCGGAAAAATGACCTTTTGTCACAAAAAGTTTTTGTAAGAAATTTGCCGCCAAACTGACAAGAAAATATGGTGATCTATATGTTGTCACCGAAATATGGTGACAACTTTCCGTTAAGGTGTGCTTTCCAACCTGTTTTTATCTGCTTGTAAAAATGAAATTTATGAGTGATTCGTATTGCCCTTTGGGGGTTTGTTGTGTGTCAGATTTGTTCTTCCCAGTCTGATGATGGGTTTGTTCTATATCTGATATAAATGAAGGTGGGTTATATAAGGAAGTTGGTCACTGACGATGATCAGTTCTTGGCTAATGAACTTGTTTAAATTTGTTACGCTCGATCTTATTTATCACGGGACCCGTGACACCTAATTTGTCACAGGATTTGGGGGTTTAGTCACGGCCGGCTTTTCAAATAGTAGCTGAATTAGGAACCCTTCTATGTCAGTAGATTAGCGAAAAGAAAACATAATTATGTAATAATATTTTAACATTGCAAATATCTTCTTTACCGACACTTCAGAAAACACAGGCAGCGTCCATGATCGAGGATTCAAGCACCCAAATCCTAATTTTGGTTATAATATGTTTCATTTAAAAGAGTTAATTTTATTTAATCTATAAAGTATAGAGTTATTTAACTATAGAGTTACTCTATTGAATATAGAGCTCGTTTTATATGATTATTCAATAAATATGGACCAAAACTGTTGATAGAGGCGTTCACTAGTTTTCTAAATAATCCATATGAAACAAATCTTGAAGCTTTGTTGTGAATACTTTACTTCACTGCTACAAAGAACTGCTACAAGGTACAAATCTCTAATTTTCCTTTTCCACTGTACTATTACACAATCTACACACAGATTATAAAACCCAGAAGGCACACATATATGCAACGCTTATATTTATGTTGAAACATATATACACTTATTACATTTACATTGCCATTCCGTAGGTGACAAACATGAGGTGACAGCATACCTGCCAGATAAAACAAAATGAAATCTGCTTTGGAATTCACTCATATATTGGGACAAACTAATGTTGTAATTTATTTAAGATAATCAAGAGCTTCTCTCGACCAATTACTGCATTAGTGCAACACCAGAATTCGAGTAAACCACTTGCACCGTCAACAAGCATAAACAACTAATCATGGTAGTTTCCCCGAAATAAAAAACGTAATGAAATTCTCTGATGGATGAAAGAGCTGACCTTAGTGATGCAATCATTCAATATAACTTTCACTTAATAATAATGGATTCATTTTGTACATTTTTGTTTGTTGATGACAGCATAAATAAAAAAAAATAAACATAAAACAGAAAGTTGGAACTCCTTATTTACAAGCACACTATTTGCACTCCCCATCAATAGCTTGATTCGCGTTCAAGTTGAAGACCGCAAGCTTCCCAGACAAGAACGACGGTCAGAAACGGGCTTATTCAAGTTGGGCAAAGAGGGTATTTGAACCACAAAAAGAATAATTTTGTATCTGCTTTGTTCCCTGCTTGAGTAAAATCAAACAAGTGAGGAGTGTTTTGAGTACCAAAGAGTAGGCAAATCAAGAACTTAGTGGTCTATCAGCTACCTGTTATAATGATAAAAATTGAGGAAGTAAAACTGATCTATGTAGGAGACTTGATCGTCAAAATAGACCACTGTAGTTAGTCGCGGCAGCTTATGACAAGTCAAATGAACCCTGTCCTTCTCTGATAGCGTAAAGTAGCTTTTTGTACATGATTTCCTGAAAAACAACAGCCAAAGATCATCAAGAATTTGTAGCTGCAACAAAATTTTCCTTTACTAGATAATATTATTAAGACGCTACCTTTGTGGAATAGGAAGGAAGCTTGAGATAATTAGCACACGTCATAACGCTAGGCAGTAAATCATCATCAGCAGATTCGGAAAGGCCACCACCATTTGAAGCCGTGTTCGCCACAGAGGATGAATGCTATGGTAGAAAAAAAAAAAAAGTAATTAGTAACAGACAGGTCGACTGTAACTAGTAGAGCATTAAACACAACCCATGTCACAATCCTATTAATAGAATAGAAGAGGTCAAACTATATTAACAAGCTACTATGATTATCATAATCAAATTTGCTTTAGAACTCAAAGACTACTGCTCAAAAACACCATAAGATGAAGACTGAGGGTGGCATACCTTTCTCACTATAGTCAGCTTAGGATTCAGTACAGCCAAACCGCCAGGAGGAAGCTGAGGAGCACCAGTTACAAATTGACAGAACGCACGCTGCTGATCGGGAGTAAACTCCCCCATAATCTCGAGCAACTAAAAGGAAGTTCAGAGAATCAGACATGAGCTACCTCTGTTGCAAAAATAAAATAAAAAACTTCGATAAACAGCGGCCACTCACATTGATGATAGCAGGGCTTTTAACTGTATAGCCATGATCAAACTTGAGGTGGTCAGCCAACGTCTCAGCCTACATAATTATTAAATGATAAGTCAGCTGATAAAAAGCTTGGAAGAAACTCAAATACTCGGATTAAGTAATCCTGATATTTTCAAACTTGCATAAAAAAAAAAACCTTCCACAATTCTCGACGACCACAAAGCAAGTAGTCCAGCTCAGAAGGAGAAAATATTTGCAGGGATGTGATGTCAAAAACCTGTATAAAGGCAACAACCGAAATAAATAAACAAATATCACATCACACATAAATCAACAATGTTTTGTGGACAAGTTCTAGATTATCACAATTAAAAAACAGAATCCAGAGGAATTCTTTATAAAACAAGATCCCTGTCAAAACTAAGCATGGAAGCTTGGGGAACAAAAAAGAGTCATTGCCACCACATCATCCAAACCTCATTTCAGATACGTTGGAATCGGCAGGATATTTACACATTTATTGATTGCTTCCGTGAATTGATGACAAACAAAAAAAATGTCATATATGATTTGCCACTATATCAGTGACCAAAATATGCCATGCTTTCACATTACAAATAGCAGACTGTTCTCATCTCAAATCAAAATTTTCATCAATCATCTAATGATGCTCAGCCAAAAATTTGAAGAGGTGCATGCTGGATTTGCTGTTGCAATTTTCCCACTTTAGAGGTTTGCATCACAGAAGGCATTCTTCAAAACTTAACACTAATATCATGGACGAAACTAACCAATTTACATATGGAAGCGAATGGATCATGTAAAATTCACGTTATCACCCCCATCAAGCTAGGAGAAGATTACCTGATTAAATCCGGCTCGAAATGCGTCCATCTGCCTCATGATTCCTGTTCTAACTGTTGAATCAACAACCAAAGAAACATACTCCTCCAAATTGTTGATATCAATCTGCACCAATGAAGCGTTAAATAAATTTTCATAGTTGACATTGCTATGCTGAAAAAAAAAAGGGAGGATAAAAAAGATGTGCACCGTCACATTTTCTTCTCCTGGTTTTAGAACATAATCTGGATAGCCAGGAAGAGTAAAATCCAAACAAAGATCTTCGATAGGACTACCACGGAAATGTAAATCAGCAAATAGATCTGCAGCACCCACAGATTCCATATGTTGTTTCCGATGGACAATAACCTGAAGCTCTTGTAAAGTCTTCCCAAACTCTGCATCAATTGAAAAGATATCTTGCAAATCCAGTTCCTGTAAGGAGGGAAGCATTAAACACAAAGGCCAACAGCCCATTTAAGCCAAAGAGTATACGAATTTGCATCCAAATGACTTCCTTTTTATATAATGCATGATAAAAATATACTACTTACTTGACCAAGAATAAGCTTATAGAAGGCAGGTGATAGTGGAAGATCCAAAAGACGACCATCTTGAAGGGCTTTTGCCATGACTCGACCAATAAGACGGAAATAATCAATAACCTTATAGTATTGACTGCCCTCCAAATTGTCAGCACTAGGAGGCCAAGGGCGAGGAAACAAACCAAGAGGAGCATGTACATAATCAATTCCAGCCATCGCCCCTGCTTCAACAAAACCCAGCTTTTTAGCTTCTGAATCCACATTTTTATCTTTTTGCTCATCTAAATCAATGTCCATAGCGGATTTGTCAAAAGAAGGACTAGATCTCCACATTCCAAGGCTAATTTTCTGTAATTCATGACTAACGAGGGTATAGAACTCCAGTGTGGGACCTAAACCTGTGCCAACTTCCCCAAAATATTCCACTTCAAGAACTGCCTTTTGACTGGAATACATCTCCATAACTTTAGCAGCAGATTCCAAGATTCTATTTCTGGAGACTCTCACTTTCTGTCGCTGCAATCTTCCAACTCGAACTTCTCTATCACCAGCAGAGCCCTGGTTTTCAAAGCCTTGCTGTTGTCCAAGACGATGCAAAGCACGAGATAATCCAAATGCAGTTGAATTGAAAAATTGTCTTCGAGTTTCAAAGGAAAAAAGAAAAGGACATGATTTAGTCATCTGATAACACCATGATGGAAGACTTCCACTACATAATGCGAGGGCGTCTTGGATCTGCCTAGCCAGTTTAGGAGTAAGTTTACTGTTGATAAATTCGTCACATGGAACCATTGCACCGACTGTACTCAAATCATCAAAATTAGAAATTCTCCCTTCTGCAAAATCATCAGAAGCTGCAAGCATTCTTAGTCGAGGTGCAAGTTGATTCAAGCCATTTAAAACTCTCAACAATGCCAAAATGTTGTAGGTAGGATTTGATTTTTCCATATCACAAGGAAGAGTACCCTGCAAGATGCTATCTAACAATGATGTTTGTTTCCAGGATGTATTATTGCCGGAACTGGAAGCAGGGCCAGATTTTCCAGACTTTGGAACTGAAGAACTGGCAGACCCACTAGATGGCCCATGATCAACTTGATTGTCTGCCTTTTGATATGTGATTGTATAAACATCACTCCACATACGACTGCCATCACTAGAGAGAATGTCTGAACTTGTGTATCTTTCATCCTCATCCTCATCCAAGACAAGATGTCGTTGAACAGCTTGATAAATGGTCAAATTCCTACTAAGTTGCTTCCCACCTGCCGAAAAAGCTAATTTTGGAGGATCATTTGACGAGCCAATAAGTAGCCCATGTCTGTCCCTACTGCCCCGAATGCCTCTACTGTTCACAGAAGTTAATCCAGCCATCGCAGCAGCAGCAAACGTCAATGCTCCTCTTGAACCAAATGGGGCCCTGCTGCGAAATTCTGATGAATCTGCCCCTCTGACAGAATTACCTGTCTCATTGGCACCAGAAGTATTAGTTTGGCTGTCAGCACTTCCGGAAACAGTTGCACCAACATCAGCAGCATCACTAAGTTTCACATCATGGACCTTGTCAAGCATGGAGGCAGTGATAGAATCTTCTAAAATCTGGAATAAACACAATGCCCACAGAAGCATCAGAGATAGCAATAAAAAATGTTTTCCAAGTAGATAAGAAAAGGTAGGAAGGGAAGGAGCACATACTTCTTCCTGATCATCTGAAATATCCTCTTCTTCTATTACCAACTCGTCATCTATATCAAGATGGGAATCATCCAAGTCCCCATCCTACAAAAGATGAAGCATGTTTTGCAATCAAATCTTATAGCAGACACAAGTGAATAAAAGAAAAGAGAAGTATACCACACAGGCAATAAACTAGAAGTATACCACACAGGCAGTAAACTATCTTAAACCATACTCCTTTGAGATCTCAGTAAAGAGATATGCGAAAAAAATCGAGAGCAGTTATTACCTCAGAGCTTATGTCAGTATCCACTGATTTCATATGTGCATCCTTCTCTAATGCAGCTTTTCGGCGGGTACAAGTCCTTGTTTGAGGTCCTTTTGCATCATCAGATGGTTTCATGACAGCTTTTCCTTTTCCTTTCAATGAATTGCTTTGACCATCATGAGAGTCCTTCTTAGAACCATCACCACTGTTGTTGCCAACACCAATGCTCATAGAAGACCGTGACCTAGTTGAAGGTCGATGACCTGAAGATGCATGCGCACTTGTAGGTGGGGAAGCAGCGGCCCCAGAAGGTGCAGTTGTTGTTTCTGCAGTAGTTGGGGACACAGGCTTCTGTCCAGATTCTCCTCTATTAACTCTAGGCCAGAGGAATGCTTCAATGGCTGCCAAACTGGCTAAAGGATCAATCAGCACAATGTTTGAAGAATAGTCACGGAGACTTTTGTCACCCTGAGCTCTACACAGACGCAACTTGAATGGCTGAGCCAGAGCACTTAGGCCTGAGGATAGACGTGCTGTACCAGTGGATGACCTGGAAGGATGACTCAATACTACTGGAAATCTCTCCAATGAAGATAACGCGTTTTGTAGTTTGCTTACAAGCAAAGACATTGGAGCTTGGTTGTTTGTTTCATGTATTCCAGCAGGAAGGGCCACCGAAACAAATGATTTAAATCTCTTAATAGCCTGTTGCCGGAACTTGAGCATATCAGCCTCTGGGATCTCCTTGGCGAATGTCCCACAAGATAAGTAATTCAACAGAACCAAGACTACTCCACTGCCTATAAACTCAAATGTAGACACTCCATCGTCTTTGCTCAACTCTGACAACAACTCCGAGATGACCTCAATCAGGTGCTCCTCATTACAAGATGGCATTTCAGGTAAATGAGATGCAGTAGCTTTAGATTTCCCCTTTCCTTTAGTTTTTGTACTATCTGCACCAGCACTTAGCCTTGCACAAAGATTTTTCAATCGCAACAGATCATCAGTAATGAAAAGCTCTGAGCTCCCAGGATCAGCAGGGAAATACTTGTCCTTAAACGCCTTAGCATGAGTGCTAACTGTTGCACGGTGGTTGGAACTAACTGGAGTTTCAACTGAAGAAGGCGGTGTACCAGAAGCTCCTGCAGCAGAGGCTTTTGGATCTTCAGTGGAACCAACATCAACACTTTGAGAACCACTGCGTCGCCTTCCACGCCGAGTGCGAGATGTTCCTTGTGAAATTTCCTTTTCTTTTTCTGTAGTTCCTTCTTGGGAAGCTGGAGAAGAATCAGCAGATATTAACATTTCCGCTGCATGAACAACACCTTCTCTCACAAACATTTTAGAGAATGTCCCAGGAAGCTTCTCCATGAGTATCTTTGCTATCTGTAGGGCAGGAATTAGAACTTGCGGATCTTTCCAAGCTAAAACACCAGCCAAGAAACTGGAGAAGAAGGCAACACACATTTTATAAGATAATCCAAGTAAAAGAATTTTATAAGAAACACAAATATCAAGAGCATTTATGTACCTTGCTACATTTGTAATACCCAGTAAAGACTCGATCATGTCAGCTGTACTGAAATACATCAACTTGCCAATAACTGAGAGACATTTGTGGCGAACAGGACCATTCACACTTGAACCGTATATCTGAGGGCAAGTACAGACAGGATAAGGCAAACACACATATGATGGAACATCAAACAAAAAATTTTGTCTGTGTAACCTGAATAAGGACAGGAAGAAGATCCAATCCAAATTGCTGTAAGAGTACAGGTTGATCATGCAGCAACTGCTCACGAGCTGAAATTTCAAAGATCCCTTCAGAATCTTCTTTCTTATCGGAAACAGTAACAGATTTCTTTGTCGCTGAAGACCCCTTTACTAAAAAACTTGAGGTTGGAAGCGAAATAGTTCCTTGTGGCAATGGCGGAAGAAGCTCATCCGCAAGGTTGACAATCTCAAAAATCTAGGAGAAGATATAAAAAGAACAAGTTCATAATATGAACGAAAAATGCATTCCTTAAAGCTTATGACAATATAGTTTTTAAAGCAAAAATATTTTTGGCGCAAGGGCAGGAGTTTATAAGCAACGAGCCTCAAGGCAACAGATTCAAAGACGATGAAGTAACCAATAAGCAATTACAATTCTACAGGATATTTAGAATTAACCAAAAATGAATAAATAACTTGCAAACATCGTTGTATGCCCCCAGCATGAATTTAGGTTCACTCCTGCCTTAACTAATGTTAAAAAACAAATATAAAGTTCAAACAAATAAAGACAACCACAAGAGATGGAAATTATAAAACTAAAGTCGGGTGTTAGTAGAAATTTGTTAGTTGGAATTCAACTGAAAAACCGAAATTGCGCCGGAAACAAATTGTTTTGGGGTTTTATATAGTTGATGGATCAAAGAGTCGGTTTATGTCAAGTTTTGAAAAAAAAAAAAAAAAAAATTCTTGTGGAGGGTTTGATCCCAATTCCAAAAAGAAGAAGAAGAAGAAGCACGCATCAGGCCTTGAGCTAACTGTGCAGGTTAGGTCGGTCATGAAGAAAGAAGTGACACACAAGAAGGGCAATGGCTCTTCCTCTCAAGCTAGCAAAACTCCACAGCCAGATCCAGGAGGTAACAAGAAATCCCACCAAACAAAAAGGAAATCCCATTTACCTGCTCAGGGGGCCTTGTTAGAGCGGGAGAAGTAGAAACTCTAGAAACTTGTCCAGAACCTGACAAGATATCCTTCAGAATACTGCTAATTCCTAGGAGAAGAAGAGTCTTAGCTGCCAATGCAGATCCACTCGCACATGTTGAAAGGAGTCGAATTAAGCCCTGCAACAGTCAAGATAACTTCTTTTCCCAAATAGAACGAGAAACATTCTTTACTAGCAAAAAAATGAAAAAAATCCATATACCGTATATGTGGATGTGCTAAGCAATGCTTGTCCACCTCCTGAATTACTAATAGAAATAAGACTAGCAGCCTGAGCAACTAATCCATGATTGCAAAGTGCATCCAGCTTTTCTGATGATGAAGCAAATGCCTCAGCAATCCTCGTCAGGCAAACAGAAGCATGCTCCAACACCTGAAACTCATATGTAAAAAAAAAAATGAATAGACGGGGCAGTAAAAAAACATGTATTCTATAAAGATATCAAAATTACGATGATGAATAACAGGTCGAGACAAAAAATATGCAGTTAGTTGAGGGTTGAAAATGGAGAAGAACAGGTACATAGTTATGCACAAAGTTTGCAGTTTCTCACCTTTGCATCATGATAATGAAGAAGATTTGTCAGTAAAGGGATAGCGTCCATGACAAAATCTGAAGCATCGGATGGAAGTTTCTTGCACATATTTGCAGCAGTAGACAGGGCAACTCTCTGAATAAGAATTAATATGATATGATTTTTAATTAAAGCATACAAATAAAACACATTCTCAAACAGATGATCGAGTTGAAAACATTACCTGGACCCCGGTTGAAAAGAAATCAAGAAATGACAATACTGCCATAAGAGCTCCAGCACGCAGACAGGCAGTGGGATGTTCTTGAGAAATCTTCTTCAGGGCTTGCAATGACTAGGGAAAAAAAAGGAAATGTGATCCACAATGAATGTTACAAAAAAATGTGGGTCTAAAGGAACAGCTAAATATAATCCGAAATCTTCTCAATCCACAGTGTATATATACAGGAATTGGGGCTGGCTAGAAGTACCAATTTGAACTGCCATGGGAGTTCAAAATTATGAGCATTTCTGGAAGGCAAAAACAGAATGTGTTTACATACTCGACGCCACAATTACCATGGCAAATATGAAACAGATCAAAGCGTTCTAACAACTATGCTTTGCTTTCACAAGATTCTTATGTCATCATATTATTAGAATGACTAATGAATAAATGTAAACCATTAAAAATCAAACCTGCTCAGCTAAGTCCATGTACTCAATGGTGAGCAGCCTAGCACAAAAGCAGGGAACCGCACCGTAGTGCACCACGGCAGAGCAGGACGAAGGCAGCACATCGCAAAGGTGAGTAATAGCCCGCGCCGCCAGCAACATGATATCGGCATTGCTCTCGTGATTGAGCAGCCCGACCAGCACCGGGACGAAGGAGTCCACCGAGAAGGTGGCGAGCGACTCCTCGGTGCATATCGACAGCATCTCGCAGAGCTGCGTCAGAGCCTCGACCTGGCGTCCCTCCTCCCCGTCAGCGCGCAGGCCGGAGAGTATCTTCTTGAGCCGCCCATTCTGGTGAGAAGACGACGCAGTCACAAGCCCAGAGGACGGCAAGAGATCGTCCAAACCCGCGCCGAGCTTCCGAAGAAGACCCTGCAGGGCGCTGCTGGCCGAGCTCAGATTCTGATGGAGGAGCCCAACCCCGCCTCCCCCCTCGCTATCATCGTCATCGCCGGCACCGGCGCCGGAGCCGGAACCGTCAAACCCAGTCTCCGTACCCTTCACCTCCACCTCCTTTCCCTTGCCACTTCCCCCCCCACTACCACTGCCATCGTTGCCGCCGTGCCCGTCAACCTCCGCTTGCTGCGCCGACTTCCCGCTCTGCCCCCTGCGCCGGCCGCCGCGGGATGATGACGACTCGGTCGCACCGGCGGTCTCCATGGGCGCGGCCTCTCCGCCGGCGGCGGCTGCGGCTGCGGCGGCGCGGGATCGGGTGCACACAGACGGCGCCGCTGGGGCGGCGGAAAGGCGCGGGCGGCGGGCGGCTCGGGTCGTCGACGAAGAAGATGAGGCCTCCGCCCGCTTCCGGCTTCGCGTTTCCATACAAGAGCCCGACGTCCCTTCACCGGCCGATCACTCCGGCGATCATCGCCGGCCGTCGCGAAAACCGTATACACCCCAAATCCGACCGAGAAGGCGAGATCGTAGAACCGATCAGAAGCCGAAAACCAAAGAAAAAAGCGAGGGGAAACTCGCAGAAATCGAAGGAATGGAGATCGTAAGATTTGATTTTGATGGGGTTTTTGGTGGGATTGAGGAATCGGATGGGGATGGACGCCGGAGTTAGGGTTTGGTGGTCCGAGATCGTCGGAGATTGGGGGTTCGGTATTTAGGGTTGTAGGGGTTGCTGTGGTGACTCTGCAGTCTCCGATCTGAAGTACGAGAAGAAGGGGAGCTCACAGGGGCGGTTGATGGGCGGCGACGGACGGCTTTGTCCAGTTCTCGCCGTGTCCGTGTCCGTCCGTGTCCGTGTGAGAAGTATGGCGGTTCCCATGGAAATTGGAAAACAATCTTTCTTCCACCAAAAATCTACCGAGTTTTTAAAAAAAAAAAACATTTAATTATTATTATAAATTATTTTAAAATATTATTTTACACTTAAGAAAAATTATATACTTGGCGAACCATATGCTACATAATAATTAATACCCCCTTGGTCATGTTGGTCGAAAATATTTAATATTTTTTTTGGGCTCAAATTTAATCGGTATGTCTTCGACTAGGGATAGAAGTAACCTGTACACATATATTATCTCCTCTTTGTGATATACTTAGTCCGGTTTATTATCAAAACAAAAATGAATGATTAGCACATACCCATAAATTTTAAAATCAATCTCTTTCATATTAACTTTCAAAGTAATTGTCATAGAAATTAAATTTTAAATATTTTAAACTATTATATTTTTGAAAATTTTAAATAGGTCATAATGAAGCCTATAAATGATCGCCTTCTTATGCATTTTTTTTTTCGTTTATGTAGATCCATTGTGTGAGACACACTAAAAAAGTACGTATTAAAGGTATCATATAATTGGTATAAACTAATATAAGGTATAATTCCCTGTAATTTTCCTATTACAATTTCTGTGAAATTCTAATCAATGTTATTCAATAAACTCTCTCATCGTGTGATGCCTCTATTCAAATTATATTTGAGTGTCTCATTATGATACAGAGTTCGTAATCCACAAAGTAATTGTGGTATTATATCATTATCTCTTCATCAAAATAAAGACATTCTTATATCATGACATATATATATATATATATATATATATATATATA
>JAVDBV010003360.1:0-10282 GCA_032619315.1 Piper longum
CGGTTCGGTCGCCGGTAGCATTTCCGGGTCGGTTCAAGGGTGAGCCGAGTCGGGGTGTTACAACAAGCATGTATCATATAGAAACATCATATAGATAAACGTTATACGCACTTGAGCTCAACATAGTTATTTTCTTAATTACTTTTATTTATATTTGATGCATTTTGACGCATATTTAATAATATCTTTCATTCTCATGACGCAAGTCATACAAACCAATAACTTTAAGCATGACTCGACTCGATCGTAACATTTCTGATTTGATTTTTAGGTGAACCGAAATCGGGGTATTACAGGAGTGGTATGGGGACACATGGTACAAAGATCCAGCGTCGTGGCATCTTGTAGGTCGGGCGGTGGCTGGTAAGGCTAGGGTCCACATGGCGACACTTCGGCGAGGAGGGGCAGCGTCAATTGGCAGCTGGAGGGGGTGTTAGTGGTGACAGTCGGGTGTGGCGTCGGGGGTTAGGGGAAGAAGTGTTGTGAGGGGATAACTTCGTGATTAAAAGTTGTCTTAACTCCGAATTGAATTAAAAATAATTAATAATTTGTAATAAATCCTTAAAAAATTAATAAAAATAGAAAAAAAATCCCATAAAATATTATATACACCACACACAAAAATGACATGCTCTATAATTAATAACTCACCCAAATTGTGTTATTTGGCCTAAAAAATAATTCTATGATCAAATATATAAAAAAATAAATGTATATTATCATATACTCTGAGAACTTATTTCTCATTATTTTTCTTACTTTATCACCATATACTCAGGTACACTTGACATTCATCGCTCATAACATATGGTTAGCCTCAACTCAACATGCGGTAATAAAACTAACTCGACACAGACTGACTGGTTCGCTAATATATAAATCTTACTCGAGTCACGGGATTTACATAGGGCTTTACATCTATGATAAAAGAAGAAAAAAACTCTTTAGTAATTAGAGCAGAGGATTGAATAATTCATCCCCTGAATAATTACAACCTCGACAGAAGAATCATACCTTTACTCCTTCGACCCCAGGTGAAGAAGAGCATATATGTGTTAATATATATACGCGGGTGAAACCAAAACTTTAAAACCAAACGAAATGACCAGTAATGAGCCCCAATTAAATGGGCTTTTATAGTTGATGGGCCTTCCCCCAGCCCAACAGTGAATAAGTACCGCCGGTGAAGAGACGACGGCGATGGCGGGTTTCAGAAGTGTTCTTCACCTACGGAAATATCCAGTTCCGTCCAATAATGGCGGCTACACAGTCTTCGTCTCTTCCAACCCTCCACTCTTGCGTCGCAGGTTTTTGTTTTAGATTTTTTTTTTGTGTGTGGGCTTTTGACTAGTTTTTGCCTTCTGTTTTTTTTTTGTAAGTTAACTCGACGGGTTTTTTTTTCTTGGATTAAAAAAAAAGGTACCTTTTGGGTTCTGTTTGTGGACTGTCATCGGACTCGTAGGGATGGTTGAAGATTGACCTTTCGAATGAAGAAAGCAAGCGTCAGACAATTAACAGGTGGAGTTCAAATTATGATTATTTCTTTTAAATATAATTATTTTTTCTATTAGTGATTAATTGTATTCATGTTGATTTTGTATGTTAATTATTGTCATAGAAAAGTCAGTGTTTTAATTCTTATTTTTTGTCCGTGTTGTGGCGAGTAGAATGCTGTACCGTAGCAATCAACGGGGATTTCTTGAATTGGATTTGGTGCTGTGGGATTGGGTGGAGGAGCATATTCGGGCCATGGATGAAGCTGGCATCTGTGCTGTTGCTGATGTTCTTGATCTGGTAAGAAGATAGATTCTCTTCTGTTACTTCATATTGCTTAAGTCATTGAAGGTGGTGCTTGGGCTGTCGAATTATATGAATAGAGTTTAGAGTGTTTTTTTTCTGTTATTGTCAGTTGTTGCAAATATTTTGGAGGGAAACACTTTGCAAAAACTAATTCTTTGTCTGGCTATGTTAGTTTCGTGCATTCGAATGGTATTTGGTGTTTTTAAATTAAGGCTTCCAAATAGGCTTCTTTCGTGAAGTGGAATCAGTTGGATTTTTATTTTACACAACCGTGATCATGGTTATTGTGTGCTTAATTTTGAAGTCATATAAGAAGATTGTACAATTCAGGAATCATCCACTTTTGCAATTTTTATATTTTTTTAAAAAAATTCTTTTTGCTATAAGGGCTTGAAATTTCTTTTCGAGACCATTTGTTACACAAGTTACATTCTGCAATTATCTGTCCCTTAACAAATGTACAGTTGTTTTATCACGGGGTTTTGTTTTTTATTACTCTGAACGTACAATCAGTGGACTGAAAACCTTTTATTCATAATTTGCTGAATTATCATGAATAAGCCCAATATCAGGATAATATAAACAGGTGGATCTGTTTATATTTTTTTAAAATAATACTTCATTTTACCAACTGTTTGAGCTTTTGTGCACTAGGAAAACCCTGATCTTTGGAAGTGGCTAACGGGCCAGGAGAAACCACCTGAGGCCGTTGAGTGTAACCCTGTAAGTATCAGAAGGTAGCTTTTGTTCTTTGATACGCGATATTGTGCTAAACAATTTATTATGAAAATTCTAAGTCTAAATATTTTTATGTTTTTCTAGGTATTCTCGGCAGTCCGTAGCAAGGTGATGAAAAATTTGGACAGCCACTCTTCACCTTCAACACGTGCCAATCCAGGGCAGCCATGGGTTAGAGGCTGGGATGATAAGAGAGGGACGGAAAGACCAAACTATGGAAACCAGTAGTTTTTGAAGAAATAAGGATGGTGCAATTATATCTAATAAAATTTCTATTATTGTAAACAATTGTGTACCCGTCCACCTGCGGACTTCTTTGTTGCGTGCAAGTGTTAAGTGATACGCAAATGTAAACCTTGGTTAGGAAAGGGTTTTTGACCCTGCCGTCCGCAGATTGCCCATCATAACTTCTGAATAATATGTACAGGATAAGCTTTGTTACCCTCTAATTCCAAATGTTTGGGAGTTTGGGAGTTTTTTACGTACGTAGGTTCAAAGCTTTGTATTATTATGTGTAGGTGCAAGATTCCCGTCAGTACCATAGCGTTTTTAAGTTATTATTGAGTGAACTGTTGTTTGGCGATTTATAATTCTATATTAACGTGAAAAGTTATAATACTTTTATTAGTTAATTTGTTTAAGTCGACGGATTATGAAAGCAAGTGTCCAAATCGAGCAGTCAATCATTCGACTGGACATCAAATGAGAAGTTTTTTTTTTCTGTTGTTTATTATTATTTGATTCATTGTTGGATAGTTGTGTTTCATGAGGGGGTCAATGATCATTTTGATTTCCATGACGAAAGATACGTGATTGGCGGTTTACAGAAATGAATTTATGGTGATCTATATATAGCGAATACCCAACTCCGAGTAATATCTGGGAATCGTGGTGGAGTCGTAGTGATCTGTTGTCAACAGTAGGGGTACATTCTTTTAAGTTATAAGTGACAAAACTAAGGGTGTAGAATTGCGTATATTGTTTCGTACAGTGGATATCAGTCACATGTGTGTGATATTTAACTAATGCTTAGCAATCTAATGAGGTGATTCTAGAGGAGTCAAAACTCAAACACTGCTACTTAAAAAGGTGCTTGTGAGGCCCAGAATCAGTTCACTGCAGAATCTTTCTTCAGCTTTTGCTTTGAAGGGGCAAAGATATATATATATATCGATCTGGTACGTATCTGCAACTATTTCTTTGTTGGTTGAGATGATCCCTAACAATTGCCATGATCAATTATTGCATTTGTTTATTTGCCTTTTTTGCCTTTGAAAGTTCCCTGGGAAAAGAAGAGAAGCCGAAACCATGGATGAAATTTTCCAACTTTTTTATTAATTCGGACAGGACTAACAAAGAAACAAAGGAAGAATAAAATAAAAAATGATATATATGAATAAGCTTTTGTTTACCGATTCAAATGGAGAGACATCCAGCTTGATTCCTGGTCCTCCTCCGTCTTTGCTTTATAGTTTATACCCTATCTAGCAAAGGGATGCCACTAGTTACGGTCACACCTCATTTAATTCCCATAAATGTTGCAAAATATATATTCTTTTATATATGTTTCTCTTTGAAACTTTGAGTTCAGTAGTACACGAAAACTAGAATGAATTGTTGTAAATTCCCCCCATGTCTCGGATTCCTCTTGGTGTCACAGACTGCGTCTACAGCCCGCCCTTCATAGCATGAGAAAAGCTTGAGATGTTGATGAGATTGATGTCTCGTGTCTCAGAAAAAACCCCTATGGATTAGACGTGGACTTCCCGATGAAGATTGAGGATGGGATGGGATCCGCATCCGTGATGCCAATTTTGATTGGAGTTTTCCATGCAAAAGGCGGATGACCCCTTTCTCGAGTCTTTGACAGCAGCGCTCCTGTCCTCCCTCTTGTGGTCTGAAGCTGGCTGCTTCCACGAATGGACGAGCTGGGCTCCATATATATTTTCTCTTGGCTTTTTCTTTTCCTGATTATGTGGAGTTATGCCCCCCACTACACAAGAAACGTCCTTTCGTGATAAAGAAATAAGTTTAAAGAGAGAGAGAGCGAGAAGGGTGAATTGCATTGTGTTTCCTGTTAGACTGGTTTATTTATTGACCGGTTGAATATGAAGACCGAGGGCTGATCCTGAGAGAGTCGGAACTTGGGAATATTCCCGAACTGTTTTCTTTTTTATAATAGATGTCCGAAAATGTTTAAGTATACGATATAACTCTCTTCAACCATTTTTTTTTTTAAAAAAAGCGATAAATCAGAGTCTGGTTAAAATTAAGACAATCAGTATTCTAAATACAAAAAAAATAAAAACGATAAATGACATTATTATAACTTATTGTCTCCTTCATTTCTAAATATATAGGGGGCCCCAATGAAAAACATTTGACGGGCCCAGAAGCGAGGGATTTAACGAGTGTACGAAACTACCCCTTGTGCGTCCACCTGACGGTAGCATGGCATGGGATGATCACGTGACATGAGGGGGGGGAAGGGGGAGCGTGTTCGGTCCATGCTGGCGGAACTGAGTTGGGCCCCACTAGATTGTCCTACTCGATTTTTTTTCTATTTTTTATTTTTCGGGGTGCATTATCGGTCGCCGGCGTCCATGTTTATAAAACAAACAAATAACCATCATAATAATATTAATAATAATAAAATACTGTATACTCTTCCCCCGGAGAGGCATTAGCATGTTTTATAAGTTGTGCTTGTGATTTTTTCTTATTAGCGGCTGGCTTCCCTTTATTTATTCATATGTTGGTTATCCACTCTTTTAAAAGAAGGGTAATGATATTTTTACAAACTTTTTTTTTGATAATTTTAATAATTTAAGTCACTATTTCTATTACATACAATAGAGATTCAATTTTAACTTCTCATAACTACTAGAAAAGTATTAAAATTACGAATTTTAGTACTAAAAAATACCGAAAATATAATAAATTATGTTATAAATATTACATATATATTTTAAGGAAAATATACTAGACCTATGAAATCATCTCGTTGGCTGTTTCAAGACCAGTTTGGTAGAATCATCAAACAGAGATTTTTATCAAAAAAAAGGAAAAAAAATCTGTGATATTATTTAAAAGTGAAAAACTAATTTTATTAGAAAGAAGAGGAAAATATAAATTTAAAAAAAAATACTTTTAGAATTAAATTTAGTATTTTTTTAAAAAAAAAACGAGGATGGTCTAGTCATCGTCAATAAACAAACTCGGTGGCAGTGAACTTTGGCCGTCACGGTTTGTTGACATAGTTTCCTAATTAGTCGGTAATATCAAAACACACTCTCTTATTTCTAAAAAACAATTCAAATAAATAACCATACACGTCACTTAAAAAGCATAAAATAAGCTGCGGATTTAATAAAAACATTTACCGTTTCCCTTTCAACTTTTCCACCTTAGCTCCGGACCTTCTTCCTTCCTTTACTCTCTACCTCCTTCGTTCTAATAATATGTAATAATCCTCGTCACAAAATCTCCGCCCCACTCCTCCCCCGCCGGCGGCCGCCATGGCCGCCCTCCTCCTCGCCACCGCCGTCTTCGCTTCCTCCCTCCTCCTCGCCGCCGTAGACGGGAATGCCGACGACGCGGCGACGCTACTCAGCTTCAAGGACGCGTTCACCGCCGCCCCCTCGTCTCCCCTCTCCTCCTGGGACCCGGCCCGCGCCTCCCATTGCCGATGGTTCGGCGTTTCCTGCGACGCCGTCTCCGGCCGGGTCGTTGCGCTCAACCTCACAGCCACCACCGCTCCGGGTAGCGCGGCAGCGATCTCGGGGCCCCTTCCAGACCTGGTCGCCAACCTCACCCAGCTACGGGTGCTCTCCCTCAGGTTCAACGCCTTCTCTGGAAGGCTCCCGGCGGCCATCGGCCTGCTCAGGCGGCTGGAGGTGCTCGACCTCCGCGGCAACAACTTCTCTGGCGGGATACCGGTGGAGGTAACCCTTCTAACCTCCCTCCGCGTCGTCGATCTCGCCTACAACTCCTTCTCCGGGCAGATTCCAAGCGGATTGCTAGGGCTTTCCGGAGTCCGCACCGTTGATTTGTCCCACAATCAGCTCTCCGGCAAGATTACCGTCGACCGGCAGATCAGATGCCTCTCCCTGGAGCATTTGGCACTCTCCGGCAATCTGCTCGTCGGCCGGATTCCGCGATGGATCGGAAACTGCTCGAGGCTGCGGCGGCTCTTGCTGGACGAGAACGTGCTCGAAGGGGAGATTCCAGCGGAGATCGGCCGGCTGTCGGAGCTGCGGGTGCTGGATGTGTCTCGCAACAGCCTCACCGATCGGATACCCGCCGAGATTGGGGCCTGCAGGAAGCTTCAAGCACTGGTTTTGACGAACCTGGCGAGCGTGGAGTTCACAAGCTTCGGGAGCAGCAGCGTTCCGAGAGTAGAGTTCAATTCCTTTGTTGGGGGGATGCCATGGGAGGTCTTTGCCATCCCAAGTTTGGAGCTCCTTTGGGCGCCCAGGGCGAACCTGGACGGCCGGTTGCCGGATAGGTGGGGTGGTTCGTGTCGTTTGCGGGTTCTTAATCTCGGTCAGAATTACCGAATATCTGGTGGGATACCCCAAGGATTGGGTCTGTGCCGGAACCTCACATTCTTGGATTTGAGCTCTAACGCTTTGGAAGGTAAGGTCCCTTCAAGCTTGGGAGTTAAATGTATGGTTTACTTGAATGTGAGTCGGAATTTTTTGTCGGGATCTCTACCTGAATTTGTTGCTGGAAGTGGGTGTGGCGAAGTGGGGGGTGTTGTTGCGGAGAAAGACAATGTCTCGGACGGGCTATATTTCTCTGATCTTGTTAGCAGTGCTTGGGTTATTAGTCCCTTTGCTTCCTTGTTCGACGAGAACTTTGACGTTCTTCATGATTTTAGCTGGAACGGATTTGTGGGCTCTTTGCCGTCGTTTTCTTTCGGGGATGGCTTCGTTGGGACGGATGAAAAGGTGTCTTACGGATTATTACTGAACAACAATCAGTTTAATGGTTCACTTTCTGATTACAAGTTTTTGGGTTGCGGTGTTGTGGAGAACGTTGCGGTGAATTTGAGTGCCAATCTGATTCAGGGAGAACTCCCTACTGGGTGGCCATTGTTTGGTTGCTTGCAGCTGAGTGGATTTGATGCAGCTGATAACCAGCTTGTGGGTTCAATCCCTCTCGACATTGGGGACATGCACATGCTTTCCCATCTTGATTTGGGAGGGAACAGACTGAATGGAAGCATACCTGATTCTCTGGGAGGTTTAAAAAGTCTCAAGTGGGTTTTCCTTGGTCGAAACAGTCTAGCAGGGGAAATACCTTCCCAGCTTGGACAGATGACATCTCTTGTTGTTATGGACTTGTCGAGCAATAACTTGACAGGGCAGATTCCTCCCAGTCTGGCAAGTGCATCTAACCTTGAAATCCTTTTGCTTAGCAATAACATGCTTTCCGGTGAAATTCCTTCCTCTTTTTCAAACCTCACCAAGCTTGCCAAATTAGACGTTTCTTTCAACAACTTATCCGGTAGTATCCCGCATCTCACCCTCATGAATCCATGTGATTACTTCCGAGGCAACGTATTTCTGCAGTCGTGCACAAGTCCTGGGCCATCTCCCGAAAGACTTCCAGTGCCGGTTGGTGTAAGAGGGTGGGTTGGTCAAAGGGGTAAACTTAAACCCTTTGCAATAGCTATGGTTGTAGTGGCTTCTCTGATTCTCCTGGTCCTTGTAGTTTTGGTTCTGTTCTATGTATTCGGGCGACGACGGAAATACAACAGACAAGGAAGCATTAAAAGGAATTTTGTTGTGGCGTTCGCCGATGTACCCCAAGAAGTCAACTATGAAAATATTCTTAGATCCACCGAGCAATTTAGTATCAAGTACCTGATTGGAACAGGTGGATTTGGTTCAACGTATAAAGCAGAGCTTACTCGTGGCTACGTGGTAGCTGTGAAAAGACTTTCCATTGGCAAGGTTCAAGGCTTTCAGCAATTCGACGCAGAAATACGAACGCTTGGATGGATTCGTCACAGGAATCTTGTGACCCTTTTGGGCTACTACATGGGAGAAGCTGAGACATTCCTTATATACAATTACCTGTCCGGTGGGAATCTTGAAACATTTATCCATGGCAGGTCCTACAAGAACACGAAATGGTCTACGATCCACAAGATAGCTTTGGATGTTGCCCAAGCCTTGGCATACCTTCACGACTCCTGTGTCCCAAGGATAGTCCACAGGGACATCAAGCCAAGCAATATTCTGCTAGACGAGGATCTTAATGCATATCTATCTGATTTTGGATTGGCGAGGCTACTAGAAGTTTCGCAAACTCATGCTACAACTGATGTCATTGGAACATTTGGTTATGTCGCCCCAGAGTATGCGACCACTTGCAGGGTCACGGACAAGTCAGACGTTTATAGCTTCGGTGTTGTGCTTTTCGAGCTGATGTCAGGGAAGAAGTCCTTTGATCCTTCATTTTCTGACTACGGACACGGATTCAATATTGTTGCTTGGGGTAAAATGTTAATCCGGGAAGAAAGATTTTCTGAACTCCTCCGTTCTGAGCTTTGGGCAGCTGGTCCCAAAGAGAAACTAGTAAGGATGTTAAAACTTGCTTCAGATTGCACAGTTGAATCACTTCCAATTCGACCCTCAATGGAGTATGTCGTTGACAAATTGAAACTGTTGAGAGGATGAAGAATGCCCTTCGGGAGTCATCCACAGGCAGATGATAACAGTCGACTTCGGAGGATGCTATTGTGCACTAGGTAAGTAGCTACATCTCATATGCAGATATGCTTAAGTATGATCTCAGACTTCTTTATTTAGTTGCTAGCAATACCGTGAAGTGTTTTTCTTAAGGGGTTCATGAAGAAAGTCATTCAAAATGCCAATCGATTTTGCTTTTATGTTGTGAACAAACTAGTAGATGTAAGGAAAGCATTTGCGTCCAAACGCTAGGAGGAAAACAAATTTTATGGCCAGTTGTTCCTATTGTTGAACGTCTTGAAATTGAATTACTAAACACCATTTACGATTTTTTTAGGATTCTTTTTTCCCAAAGAAAGTGTGCAAAGAGCAGGAGGTGGGATGGAAGTACAAAGCACCAAATTCGTGGTTACATACTCATTTTGGACAAGGTTTCTGATAACTTCCATTGGTTATCAACCTGAAGGCCCATTCATCCAGTAATTCACATGCTGCAAATGAACAACAAAACGTCAAATGGGCCAGCATTGTTATGCTGCAGTTAGCTCTGGATCGATCAAACAGCGAGCTCCTTATAATGGAAGGAACTTGGGAAGTAGGATTTGATGAATCACACAAGTTCGGTCTTTCCAATAACCGAACCTTGCTTTCGTTGACCATCATTGATGTTTACAAAGTGTTCATTTGTTTTTTTATTGAAAGAAATTAATGCAAATATTTCTATGAGTTAATAGGTTTTATATTTACTCTTTTGCTGGATGACATTCTTGGGATTCGCATAGGACAAAGCCATGTTGAGGAGAAACATGTATGACTATGCTCGATTTGGTGACATGAATACAACAATAATACAAGACAAGATGTGTGCATCTTCCTAAGGATATTTTTTAACGAAAATTATTAATTATTTTAGCAATTTGATATGCTATTTCTACTACATATAATAAAAATAAAAATCCTGTTCTAACTTCCCATAACTACTAACAATCACTAAAACAAGTGGTGGTGGGAACAGCTCTTCACAACTTGAAAGTGCCCCGCCT
>JAVDBV010003361.1:0-13155 GCA_032619315.1 Piper longum
CCGGGAGTTAATATATATATATATATTAACTCCCGGTTTGAAGTGCTATGATTGACAATAGTTCATGTCGGTTATTACACTCTTCAGTGGTAGTTATTCTTATCTTCACAAATTTGGTGTCCTCGTTCCACACATCCATCTGAATAAAGATTGTACATGGTAAGAGGAGTTGAAAACCCACTCCTATGATTGATAGGATACATAATTTCAGATTAGATGACAAGAAGTCAGACACATTTGAACTTCATTCGATACCAAAGCATCCGTTCCGCAGCGGTGGTGTCAACATTGCCTTGTATATTTGAGGAACACATTCCTTGCCGTGACGTTAGATTGTCCTAAAAATCTGCCAGAGTAATTTCTGAATTTGCAAACGATCTAAATGGTGTAAGAAAATACGTTTTCTATATATATACATGTGATCATTGAAATAATGGTATTCATAGACAACATACCTTGGTTTTCATAACCTAGTAATCTAACTCTATACAACAAGTTATTTTGCAAACTATGATTATCTAGCAGTAATCAACAGCCACTCCATATCTCAAAAAACATTTAACAAGTAAAAACAGTACTCCATATCTGAGGTAACTTACACTGAATCATACAAACTACCTGCCCATTATCTTATCTCCTCCCAAATTCAGCAAAGCTCTTCCCATCAGATGGAGTGTCCATGGAAAAGTAAAAATGCTGTCACTACATTTTTACTTAACTCACTTTAGCTTCATTGAATCAGGAATACAAAGGCGATGCAGACGGCCTGGCACCAGACCTGGTTTCATCCAAACTTCTTCTCCGGGAACGCAATCCAGTATACGGAGCCTTGCGAAATCTGGCGGTTGGCACTGCAGAAGGACTTCTAGCTGTGCTACTTGTGTCTTGAAGTTGCTCCAGAGCAGTGACCACTTCGTCCATGTTAGGCCTAATCCTGGCATCCATTGAGAGACATCGGAAAGCAAGAAATGCCGCCTTCTGAGCTCCACTCAGAGAGTACTCGCCTTCGAGACGAGAGTCTAGGACTCGGAAAATTTTGCGTTTGTGAGATAAGTATGGCCTTGCCCACTCCACAAGATTATGCTCCCCAGAGGGGCGGTTCTTATCTACTGCTCGCCTACCTGAAAGCATTTCCAGGAGAACAACTCCGAAGCTATACACATCACTCTTCACCGTCAAGTGACCTTGCATCCAAGGAGCAGATGGTTAACTATATATTCTGAAGGAAAGAAAAGCAGTGATAAACATTTCTGGGTCTAACTAGTTGTCAAAACAGGTAAGCGTGTTATGTTACCATTCTCTTCGATGTTCATTTCTGAGGAATGAGTATGACTATAATTTAGTATTCTTCAAGATTTGGAATTTTCTGCATTCAATTCTAAAATCATGTTCATAAAGCTAAACAGAATGCATCAAACATGAAGAAAATCACCTGTAGCTAAGTACTCGGGAGCAGCATATCCATATGTTCCCATTATTCTAGTTGATACATGACTTTTATCACCTGTTGGGCCATCTTTAGCTAAACCAAAGTCCGAAAGCTTTGCATTGTATTCCTGTATCATTTATCAGATGCTATTTATTGCCAGAAGCATAGCGGCTAGCATTGGTTAACGAAAAAAAAATCCGCAAATAATGCAATGGTGGGAAAGCTACGCAAAGAAGAGTATGCTAAAATATTTGTACCAAGTCCAAAAGTATATTTGACGTCTTAAAGTCCCGATAAATAACTTTTGCCTTAGCACTGTGAAGAAAGGCTAGGCCCTTTGCTGCGCCGAGTGCAATTTTCATTCGAAGGCTCCAAGAAAGTGGCTGGAAATGAGAACCCCCTGTTCGTTAATGGAGAAAGTATCAACAAAAATGCCATTTGACAAACAAAAAAAAAAAATAATGGCAGAGCAAGATACAAAGGCCGATAATACTTTGGCCTTACGTCGAAAGAGATGATTCTCCAAGCTTCCTCGTGGCATAAACTCGTAAACGAGTAGGTGTTGATCATCCTCCAAGCAATAGCCGATCAATTTTACAAGATTTGGATGATGCAGTTGTCCTAGATAGATCACTTCTGTCTGAGCATCCAAGTGCAAGAGATAAGCCCACTTACATCTAATATAACCATACAGCCAAATGATATAGTATCTTCATAAAAGAGCATTTTGATCCCCGCAATCATCATACTCTAAAGAGCTAAAGAAGCATCACTCCAAAATGCATGAAAAGTTACAATTTCGTTTTTAATGGCAACAACGCATATATCAAACTGGAAGGAAACAATCTTGAAACAAATGTTGATTCATCTTCACCACCATCATACCCTAAAGCAGTTTCACCACCAATGCACTAGAATCGGTAATTTCATGTTCTACAGCAATAAAGCACATCAAACTAGATGCAAACAAACTTAAAACCAGCTTTTAATTCATCCTCACAATCAACATACACTAAAGCAGTTCCGCTGCCAATGCATTGAATCTCTAACTTCATCTTCTACTGCATTTCTAACGAGCGCCAAACAAATTGAAACAAGCGTTGACGCATATGCTATACATAAAGAGAGAGATTCTAAGAGATGTTTCTTACCAGCCATTCTCGGTGACCCTGGTATCCATCTTGGTTGAGCCTCTTCACAGCAATGACCATACCGGCCCCAGGCTTCGCTGCACTCAACGAGTTCTCGTCAATCCATCCCTTGAAAACAGAACCAAATCCCCCCTCACCAAGAACACTATCCGGGCGAAAATTCCTGGTTGCACTTTTCAGCTCCCCAAAGCTAAAACTTTTGAGATTGAAGGATTGCAATATGTCATCCTCACTTCTTGGTGTTGGTGGCACCGACAACTTCCCACTAAAACTCAAAGACCTTCCACTAACACGAATTGAGTTACACCCTGCACGTTGCAAGCAAAAAAGAGTAAGGGAGAGATACCACAACCATAAATGATATATATGTACATACAAAACCAATAAAACAATCCATTAACTACGAGTTGACAAACCAGATGAGGTGTGGAAAGGGCTCTCGGCCTTGACTCTTGCACTCCAACAAGTGCCCATCTATGAGCACAAGAGACCAGCAACCGCGCTCCTCTCCCTATGCAGCCACCTTGTTCACCACTAGAGACCACCTGAACTGGTTGCGTGGTGTATGAAATAAGAGCAGGTCGACGTCAAAAAACAGAGATGGAAAGATCCGTGACCCAAAAAGGAGCACACCCACTTTTGGTCTGTAAAGTGAGTTATCTTTGCTGAACTCCAACGAAACTCATCCGGGCAGTGCCCAAAAGCAGTGAAAAGAAAGAAGAGAAGGAACAGCCAGTTCTTGGCAGTGAAAAGGGTTGAGCGAGAAGACAATGCTGGAGAGGAGGGCAGGTGCCATATTTTAGATGGCGAGGTAGGTACGATGGATTCAATATTGGTAGTAGGAAAGAGGAAAAAAAATGCAGCTTTTTGGCTACGTCGCTGCTTGGTAGATGGATACATTGTTTTATGAATGTGACACGGCATACATTAACTCGTTTTTTTTCCTAAAAAAAAAACGGATTATAATGAAATATTCATGAAATTAGAAAAACACAATTACAATGTAATAAACTGAAAATTTTAAAATTTATCCATCATTTTGCTTCATCGACATGCCAATATAATCATCAGACACTAAACATATCTTTATATATATATATATCAACAAAATGATATATAATAAATTAGAAAAGTTCGGCCGTTTGACAGGAAATCGTATTTATGTTTTTATTTAAAAAAAGGTGTATTATGGCAATGTTTTACTGTGATTTATTTATCTGTAATTTGTAGCATATTATTAAATATTTTATGTGAATTATTTATACTATATTTTTTGAAAATGTATTAATAATTATTTAAAATAATTCATTAAAGTTAAAATAAAATCAACAATTAAACTAGATACAGCTTAATACATAAAATTCGGAAATTAAATTATTTAATAATTTTTGTTGTGAATATGAGTGTCATTAGCTAGATTTAGCCGTCGATACGGTGAACCTTAGATTATTTTTTTTAAAAAATCCTTATTAATTTAAAGAAAAAATAATTTAATTTGACTTGACTAATTTTTTTTAGCCCAATCAGAAATTCTTTTAACCCTAGGATACTTAATTATTACATGAAAAAATGCTTTTAAATTGGGAATAACGTACAACAACATATCATTTGAAATGTAATTAGTGTGTCGAGCCACCGTTTAATTAGAAATTTCTAGTAAAATACCCAAAGCCCGTCAACTTTTTATTTTTATTTTTATTTTCCCACGAGACCGCCGCCTCTTTACCCCTCTCTCTCCCTCTCAAGAACACACACACACGCCCATGTACAATACCTTGTGTATGCACATGTAGATACTCTTCGAATTCACCAACCCCGGCATTGCTTGGCCGGTATGGACGTCGATTCGCCGGTCGCCGAATCCGATAACCTCTCTTACCGTGATCGTATCGCTCAGGTTGAATGATTCTTTATTCGGGCTTCTTGATTTTTACCGCTTTCTTGCGAAGGGGATGTTTTTCATGTATCTCATTTTTATTCTTAATTTGGGCCCTTTCGGATGGTGAATTGAGCATTTGTTAAAAATATTTTTTTGATAAAGTTAAAAGTTTCATTCCGAAACTCCCCAAGGGGGAAAGGTGTACAAAAGGATTTTCTTTTTTAAAATTTAAGGAGGAACAAGAACTCTAAAGAGTGCTTGAACAGTTACATCGAAAAGCTTGGAAGAAAAAGGACAATGATCAACAATTTTGTGCTTGTAATTTAGGATTTCTAAGGCAAGTTGCACTGAGAGATAATGGAGAAAGTCAACAATCATGATGCATTTTGAGGTTGTCGAAGATTCTTTTGCTCACTTGTGCCATATGGAAAAATTATGAGTAAGAGAAGACTTGCATGCTTGTTTTGAGTGTAAAAAGTAAAAAGCTAATTAATCTCTTCATCAAAGAAGTTAATTTGGTGGAACATGTGGCATTTTTGGAGGGCAAGTTTACCGTGCTTATCGGAAGAGCACTCAAAAAATAAATGGTCTCAAGTTTTAAGACAGAGCCTTACAAAGAGAGCATCTATTTACAAGATCAATACCTTTATTTTGGAGGTTGTCTAAAGCTAAGATCTTATTTGACATGACAAACTAAGCTATGAATGCATGTTGATTTATTCGATATTTGGACCGGACAAGAGGGTATCATAACAATCTTGGAGAAGAAGATCTCAAGAAGTTCTAGCAACTCTTGAAAAAAATTTGCTAGTGGGAGATTAGCCAACTAATATCATCCTCAACTTTTGATAACGAAGGGATATTCTCATTTGGAATGTTTAAAGCTTTTTCAGTACTTGTAGTATCAGATGAGAACCATTAATAATATATTGTTCAATAGTTAAAATTATTACATGTCCAAATTATTGATGCCCTCCCATATATGTTCACAAGTATTCGTTGGTTGGACATAGATTTCTAATGTTTATACTGGATTTCTTCTATTGCTAGCTTCGCACTGGGAGTGACAGGGTTGACAGTTGAACTTAGTTTTTGCATTGCATGTTAGAAGTATTAATGCGTTTCTTTCATGTGTGAATGTAAGGCTTCAGTTTATTGCTTCAAGCCATTGGGTGGCTGATGAATTTGCAATTTTTCTGCTGCATTTTGTCATAGCTAGCTTTGTGTTGGAATGTCAATCTTAACATTTTCTCAACTGACAATCCATCTTGCCCCATGTTATAGTCTAGAAAGTATGGAATGATTAGTTTCTGTATCAAATGTTCAAAGTATTGAGCCCTCTCGCACATGTGGTTGTGAGTCTTCAGTTTCTTGCTTCAAGTCATTGGTTGGCAGATAATTTGTAATGCTTCCATTGTATTGTTAGCTTTGCTTCGGAAATGACAATGTTTACATTTCTTCAAGCCCTTAATTGACACATGCAAGAAAGAAAGGTATAGGGAAAGTGGATGAGTAAGGAACTATTGGCAAAGTTTTGCAACATAAAAGTGGTAGTTACAAGTTTCCAACATTCCTGTATTGTGTCAAGCTAGAAGCCCGATCCCTCTCGATATTATGCTGAATTTCATGGAAAGATAAAATACACTGTCCCTCTATTTTTGAAGACATAACCAAATGTATGCGGATTAATCACCAAGAAGAGTATATGCACAAAAATTGGAGTGATAAGTATGGAATCATCCAATAATGATAATCCTTGAAGCAGCCTAAAAAATTATCTCATAAATGCAATCCTATGCTAGCTCCATAATCTGGCCATAGTCATCAAATTTAGAGGTGTATGGCTCAGGTAAACTTCTATACTTTTCATGAGAGGGCATTTTATTTATTCCAAAATGCCTAATTGCTTCATGTGCAATTGCTATAGTCTAGTTTCTTGGCATGAATTTAAATTTTCTAGCTGCTTTATATGGAATTATACTGTGTAGTTTTGCGTGCAATTATTGTTTAGCACATTACTAACATATAATCTTTATTATGCCATTGTTGTGTAATAAATAGAGGCTCATATTCCATGGACTTCCGAAGGAGTTGTCTCACTCGCAAAAGGGGTTGTTAAAATTTGTGAGAGATGATAAGTCTGTAGCACCTCAACTTGTTTCATCACTCTTGCCTTCCCAGGAAGATGTGCTATCAGCTATCAAGAAAGCTGCAGGTGCGGAGTCCCATAGATTGTGGAGGGGATCCAGTGTTTTAGACATGTTTTATGAGAGCCTTGTTTGGATACAATGGTTGATGTTTGAAGATGAACCACAGTCATTTCTAAAGAGCATGGAAAAAGATAGTTTTGGTCAACGAGGAGTATGTGGGGCCGTGTGGGGTGCCAAAGACCTTGCTTATCGCTGTCTAACGTGTGAGCATGACCCCACTTGTGCAATTTGTGTCTCCTGTTTTGAGAATGGTAATCATGAAGGTCATGATTACTCAATGATATATACGGAAGGAGGATGTTGTGATTGTGGTGATGTGGCGGCATGGAAGAGGGAAGGTTTCTGTTCAAGGCATAAAGGTACTGGGCAGAGCAAGCCTGTTCGAAAAGAAGTTGCAAATTCTATAGGCCCAATCCTTGACACATATTTTGGCTTTTGGAGGGACAAACTCGTGGTACTGAATAGTGTCAGAAGAGTTCAAAGACTCAATATCAAGGATAAATTATTTAAGAAGTATGCCAATGCTTTCTCGTTAGTCACTGTTGAAATGCTTCTTGATTTTTATAAGCACAGTGAAAGTCTTCTGATTTTTGCTTCGCAGCGAATACTTCTTTGTCACAGACTATTGGATATGCTTGTTAGAGCAGAACTTTTTGTACCAAATTCTATTGTGAGGAAGGTTCATGAGTTGCTGCTTAAGTTGTTAGGCGACCCAGTTTTTAAGTATGAATTTGCTAAAGTTTTGATACATTATTATCCGATCATTGTGAGTAAAGGTCTGCAAGATGGTAATGATTCTGTTTTGACGAACTATCCCTTGCTGTCAACCTTTTCAGCACAAATATTTACTGTGCCCACTATCTCACTTCAGCTTGTTAAGGAAGCTAACATTTTTGATATGTTACTTGGATGCTTAGAGGACATATTTCTCTCGTGTATAGGAGAAGATGGTCGTTTCCAGGTAAACAAGTTTTTTTACCTGGTCGCCTCATTTTGAGGGAATATATTTTAAATTTATTTGAATACTGAAACTTAAATTTATTGAATTTGTAAAATGCTAGTTTTCCAAATGCTAAGTAATGTGCTTGCTGATTGTCTCCAACTATAATGGTGTGTGCTTTTGTGTGTTTTTATATTAGAGTTGGCTATCTTTGTTAGAGAAGCTCTGTTATGGACGACGGACCATGATAATTTTCTTCCTGCAAGCATGATTCATTGGTGTCCATATTATAACTAAGAAAGTATATAAAGACAATGATTTTCCAGTTCTCCTAGAGCTTTTGTTATTTTGGTTTGTTCTTGAAACTTGATAAAAAGAAATATTATCTTGAACAAGAATCAAGAAAAAAACATAGAATGACTTTTTTTATTCATAAATAATTGGCCTGGTTCTAGTGGACTTAGAAATATGTCAATGATTACCTGTATTTGCAGTTTGTTTTCCAACCTTGTCGATAGATTTTAATCCAAGTGCATACTAGGCCCCTGTATTATAGGATACACACTTTTAAAGGTTCACAGATCTTTAATTGAGTCCTTGTTTATGTACTTTTTGCTAAAATTACTTATTCTATTATATTTTTTTTTGTCAATATCAAGTAAGTCCGAAGGAGACCTCATTTGATCCACTATATGATGAAATAACAAAATATTTTTTGCAGCCTAGTAAATTTGTTGACTTGTATGGATTAGCAATTCATGTCATTGGAGATATCAATTACGTTTTGAGTCAGTTGGAAGTTCAAAAGTATGTTTTCTGGGAAGTGCTTGACATCCCTAAAACTTGGATTAGACTTACGAACCTTGTGCAAGGTATGGATCCTCAAAAGAGGGTAACAGATCATTATTACGAGGGAGAAATTGAGCACTTGGATGCTGGTTTTCAATTAGGGAACTCTATGACAATTACCCATTCTCTGTTTTGTCAAGGAGCATTTTCTGCTAGTATCGTCGAAGACAACAAAGATGCTATTCTGCTTAGTAGTAATGAAAATGCAAATGAAAATGAATGCCTTGATAAGCATACCAAAATGGGAAGATGCTCTGAAGAAAGTTGTGTATATAGTGTGCTTGGTGAATTCAATTCTCTGAGTTATGTCTCCAGAGTTCCATCTTCTGCAGTATGGTTGATTCTTCAATGCCTCAAAGCAATTGAAAAATGGTTGTTGGTGGATGGTGCATCCAGAAGATCACTCCCATCTACATCAAGTTATTGCAGAAATAATAATCATTTAGAATCTCAGAAATCATTGTTTAAAAAGGGAGAAGTTGATCATGATTCAGATTCGTGTCATATCTCTTCTTTAACTGCCATGGGAGAAGAATTGAACAAACAAAACCAACAGATCAGTTCTGACACATTTATTTTTGCTCAATTTCATAGAAATGAATTTAGGCAAAGCTTGAAAGCAGCTGAAGACAAGTGTTCTTCCTGTAGCAGTTACATGGATTTTGATGACTATTCTGGTAGTTTATTGGAAGATACAGACAGTAAGATCGATTCGGATGCTTTTCGTTTGTTTGCCATGGATGAGTGGCCTGAGTTTACTTATGACGTCAGTTCAGAAGATATATCATTCCACATTCCCTTGCATCGGCTGCTCTCTCTTCTTTTGAAGAAACTGTTGAAAGCTTGCTTTGGAGATAATGAATTGTTGGAAATGGATAATTCTTTGTCTCAAGTTTGTTTATTGGAGTTTCACCAAATTTTCTTTAATCGAATTCTGCAAGATTGCCACAAAAATGGGTTTTCTGCTTTTATAATGGAGCATCCCTTGAGGTTGAGAGTATTCTGTGCCCAGGTTAGTGCTGGTATGTGGCAGAGAAATGGAGAGGCTGCTACATCAATTTGTAGTTGGTATCACTCTTGCAAGTTGTAAGTCAGTGGCATGTTTTATTTGTTGCATAGTTTTGAGGGGATGATGTCTTGGAATGTTTTTCTAGAGGTAATAATTTCTCTAACAAATTTCACCTTCTGTATGCACTTAGGCGTGATCAAGGTTCAGATTCTGATCTTTTCCTTTTGCAATGCTGTGCCGCTTTAGCTCCACCAGATTTGTTTGTCATGAGGATTTTGGAGAGATATGGCTTGTCGAATTACCTTTCCTTGGATTTGGAACGGACAAATGAGTATGTGTTTTGTTCAAATTTTCATCATTTTACATTTTTTTCTAGCGGTTGTTTTTATCAGTGGAAAATAAATCACAATGTGGACCTGAATAATATCTATCATGCCATCGACAAGCCATGGTTTGATCTTTTTGATCATTGCCCTATTAATGTTCATTTTTTAATTGTGTGTGAGTTTAACGTCAATTTTTAAGGATAAAACAGAATAATTGAAGGGATCATGTATCAAAATGTAGTTAATGACAGAAATTGGAAGTTGCGCCAACATGGGATCTATGAAGACTGTTTAGGTGGTTGTCCAAGTATAAAGGAGCTATATGGGAGCAACAATGGCGAAATACATTACGATCCTTTTTAACAGTTGAGGAAGTGGAAGGGGAAGGTCAAAATTGACTTGGATTTGTAGTGCAAGGGGAGGTTGGGGAGAATAGGGGACAGACAAGTCTATGATTTTAGGTGTTGTTTTGAATGGATTCGGATCTACATTGCTCAGAACATTCAGGTTTTGTAGTTGATTGATGATAATCAGTGCTTATTAACCAAGCTTGAGTTAGGTTCCATTATCTATCACATCCAGAATCCTGTCTTTTAGCCTCATTTTCACATGCATGTACCTATTTATATGTTTGAAATTTTGTACTTTGATATGTGTGGAGTGATGATTACCTCTTCTTTTTAATGTGCCCATATTTAAGAACCGAATGACATGTACTGAATAATTTTTATCCTTCAGGTATGAGCCAAGTTTACTGCAGGACATGCTCACACTTTTTATACAAATAGTTCAAGAACGTTGCCATTCTGGGCTTTCTGATGCTCAATATGTGCGCAGAGAATTAGTATGCAGGTTGGCGATTGCAGATGCCACTCATAGTCAGTTAGTAAAGGCTATACCTCATAATTTATTTAACAGTGGTCAACTTCAGAGCACTTTGGATAGGATTGCCATTTATACTAAACCCTCAGGCTTGAAGCAGGTAATATAGCCTGTTTATTTAATACCCACATATGGACGTCGTATACAAGCATTATCATAATGAAATCTTTGTTTGGGCTGCTTTTTAGAATGTCTTTTCTCCATCTGTGTTGATCCTATTTGGTTGGAAATTCCTTAATGGCCTCGTTTGTTATCATTAATACATCCTTGATAATTTTAATCAAAAATTTGAATCCAGTGTTACAAGGTTCTGTCATGTGATAAGCATATACTACTTTTATGATGGTTGCAGGGAAGGTATTCACTTCGTAGAGAGTACTGGAAGGAGTTGGACCTGTATCACCCTAGGTGGAACTCAAGGGACTTATTGATTGCAGAAGAACGATACGAGAGAATCTGTCATGCTTGTGCTTCCGTCACTCAGTTGCCTCGGTGGACAAAGATCTATTACCCTTTATACACACTTTCTGGGATAGCTACCTGCAAAGCCATCCTTCAGATTGTTCGAGTAGTACTTTTCTATGCATATTTTTCGGACAGCCCATCTCAATCTCGTGCTCCAGATGGGGTTGTTCTGACTACATTGCATTTGCTTTCACTTGCTATAGACGTTTGTCATGTTCATAAACTGGCCGTTACTACGTCAAGTGGTGAAACTAATTTGAATGTATTGCAAGATGGTGTAATCCCTATTCTTGCTTTTGCTGGTGAAGAAATTGATGTTGCACACAATATGGGTACTTGGAAGCATCAAAGCATGCTTTCTCTGCTGGTTTCTTTAATGAGGAAATACAAGAATGATAATGAGCATAATTTCTTGGGTGAGACTAATTGTAGTTTCTCTTTGTTGATTGAAATGCTATTAAAGAGAATTGCTGTACTTGATTCTGACTGCCGAAACAAGCTACTAAGTCTTGCACCAGATGTGATTACTGGTGTAAAGGAGTTGGTCTTGGATAAACTGCCCCAGAAAGTGTATAATTCTGATGAGCGAAAAGCTAAAGCTTGTGAGCGGCAAGCTGCTATACTGGTGTGTTGACTTTCCTTTTGTTTTTCTTGTTTCTTCCTCCCTGACTTTTGGATCCTGTTTGTCTATAAAAAGATGTTTGGTGAATTGGTGATTATTGAATCCTATTTATGTACAATACTAATCCACACACAACCAACTCAATCCTCCACCCACAATACCCATCCCCCTCCCCCCCCACCCCCTCTTACCCCACACACACACGCTGGTGTGCAACTGCGGTTCTAACAACTCTCTCCCCATATCTGCTGTATTAGTGCAGGAAAAAATGAAAATGGAGCAGTCTAAATTTATTGCAAGCTTGGATGCCACTGAAGATGCATGTTTTTTTGCATTAAATTCTCATGTATGTGAGACTTTGGATGAGCAATCACAACCAGTTTGTTCACTTTGCCATGATGGGGATTCTAAAGACCCAGTATCCTTCTTGATTTTTCTTCAGGTGAGAAGTGGACATAGAATAGCCAAACATTGTTTCTTTAGAGTTGGTTTGTTCCTTCAACTGTTTTTGCTTCCTTAAAATGTTTGGATTGGTCATGCCGTATGCTTTGTAAAACTATATTTTGTCTTGCCTTATGACCCCTTTAATCTATATTGCTGGTAAAAATAACCCTATATATACACTTCAGAACTTTGCTTGCCTTTTAATGTAGTTTGACTCTCAATAGCTTTTAACAATTTAATAACTTAGCTTGACCTTTAATAATTTTGTTTTTTACTAATTTTGTCATAATAGTGAGGGCCAATCACTTCTTTTATCAGTATATATTGCAATACAGCATGTGAAGGACCTATTCATTATATTTTTGTAATTATTGTGTAAATAAGTCTACATCATATCATTCATATAAATTATGCTATGCATTTCTAAATACGATATGTTAGGATCATTCTAAAATTCAATTTATTGTTCCAATAACCTTTAGAATCTCTTGCTCATGTATTTCTAAGTTGTACATATTTTAAAAGTAATTTCTCTTTAACAGCTAAAATACCAACTTTAGTTGATATCAGTTTATGAAGTAGGCAATGATTATTCTATGTATGATACAAATTTTATAATTTGATGATGATTAATAAATAGAAGATTAGTCAAGTGATGAAATGTATTATATGAAAATGTTGGTTGATTCAGTTAATTCACGTTTTTATCATCTTGTTTATTTAGTGGCTATCATTTTTTATGAAGCTATTATTTCATTAAAAACCTCAAAGGATAAAGTACAAGCAGCTTAAGCCTCAAAGGTAGATGGAGAAGTTATGAAAATTACATTCATAAGTATGAAAGTTAGTTATTGTGGGCGAAAACTCTTTACTTGTTGAGAACATCAAAAGCTAGTTGGAAGTTAAAAGATCCCCCTTGTCACCCACTCCACAACCCAACCAACCCCCG
>JAVDBV010003361.1:13175-25442 GCA_032619315.1 Piper longum
CAACCCCTCTGCTCTCACCTAGGTTCCCTCACGCTTGCTCTGTCCAGCCATCTCCTCACCTCCCTGATCCGTCCATCCCTTCCTCACTCCTCCTAGCCTTCAAATGATTCTTTCCATAAATTTTAGGCCCTCTTAAATATATAATTTAAAGTTCATTTTCATGATTTTTCCTCAAAAAAATCTTCGTGGGCAAACCTTTTCTCCCACTAGCACCCATTTTCCTCTTCTCTAAACTTTCATGCTGATTTGAGAGGGAAAACAACCATTCTTATTCCGGAAACCATACTTGAAAAAGAGAGCAAACAATGGAAAAATACTCTTGTTAGCTATGTGATGGGCAAACGCCCCTACTTTGTGTGGCTCCAAACCATGTTGAAAAAGTTATGGAAGCTTTCTGAAACTTTTGAAATGCAATCTCTAGCCGACAATTTCTTCTTATTTAAGTTCTCTTCTGAGGATTGTGAAATATTCTTCACTTATCATGGGCAATGGGGGTTGGCCCATTATTTTTCGAAAATGGCATCCGGATACTCTGCCAACTCGAGAGTTACTAAAGTCAGTTTCAATATGAATCAAATTTTCTAAGCTTCCAATCCAATATTTTGAAGATGAAAGTCTATCAATGTTGACCTGTACTTTGGGGATCCCATTATTTCCCGATAGAGCAACCGTGAATAGAACTTAGCTTGCTTTCGCCTGAGTATATGTTGAAATTATTATACTTTCACATTCCTACATCCATTATATTGATGAGAGATGATGACTCCTCTTTCAACCAAAAAGTAGATTATGAATGGAAGCATAAGATTTGCTTCAAATGTAACTGTTTTGACCATGCGGACTCGTATTGCCCTACACGACAAGAATGACAAGTTGTTCAGATTTTAAATATTCCTCAAAATGATCTCTTCATTGCATACTTCTTTGTCTATCAGTTCGTACACTTCAAACAGTGAGCAAAATAATGACAAATAGGTTCTTGCATTAGCTCCTTCTCAGGCCGACCACCCACTTGCTCTAGTTCACACTGTCTCTCCAAACCCACAATGTGACGCTCAAATTTCCATTGAACCAAATATCCCTTCACAAGAGACTGTGGCTCCTCTCTTTGATCATGAAAGTCAAAATGAGTGGAATGTAGTGACACATAGCAAATCAGTTTGAAACTATAAAATTTTCCAAGTGCTGAAAGTCTACTCAAAAAACCATAGAAAGTTGACTCGAGTTTCAAAATTCAAGGTGGTTGCTGAAAACAAGTAATAGCTTGGGAGCTCCCCTCTTTCTTTAAGACCAGTTTGGGAGCTTGGATTTTTTGCCATCTCTCCCGTCGAGCAAACAGGTTGGATGTCTCCAATCTAGCAATTTAAGAAAATATGACCCTCTTTGGTTTATGTGAGACAAAAATTAAAGCAAAAAATTTCGTCAGCTCCAAAGAGGTTTTATTAGAGGATGACAAATTGAATATAATTATTCTTTAGACCCCTTCGGTCGCATTCTAGTTTTATGGAACCTTGCGATTTTTAAAGTCTAAAAGCTGATCAATTTATCCACTATTAAGTGTTGAATCTTCGGGATGACTTTGAATTTTATTTCACCATGGTCTATGCTTCAAATTCATACTAACAGAGACAAGAGTTATGGCAAAATCTTTTGTGTCAAACCCTCTATTCAGCTTTCTTGGATCCGCATGAGTGACTTCAACTGTATTAGAAGTAATAATGAGCGTTTAAATGGTGTTGATGTTCCCCATTGGCATCTTGAGCAATTTAATAATTTCATCTTTACAGTGGATCTCATTGATGTTTCTTGTAATTATAATTTTACGTGGAATAGCAAATATATTGATGACACTATTGTTTACAGGAAATATGACAGAGGCCTTTACAATGATTTTTGGATGATGAAATTTCTCAACGAGTATATTAATTATCTATTTTTAGGATCTTCTGATCATTCTTTTATTCTCTTAAAGCTTGAGGATTGTCTGCCCTTTGGTCCAAAACCATTCCGCTTTTTTACTATGTGGCTTAAAGATGACTCAATCAAGACTATCTTTCAACATGTATGGTCTACCCACATTGTTGAAAATCCTCAATTTATTCTCTTTAAAAAGCTATAAGGTGTTAAAGCGACCTTAAAAACTTGGAATATTAAGGCTTTTGGTAAAATTAATGTGAGATTGAGTAAGCTCAATTGTTCCTCCAAGATGCCTAGTAAATGCATTTCATGGATCTTATAAATACTTCATTGCTTAAAAACGAAAAACTGGCCCGTCTCAATGTACTTCAAGAGGAAGACATTAAAGAAAAATTTTACAGATAGAAATCTAGAGTAAATTGGTTGAGAGAAGGGTATAGAAATTCTCGGTTCTTACACTCCACAGTTGCCTCTCACATCCTAAGAAATTATATTTATGAGATTGTAGATCCATAGAGGAATAAACTTTCCAATCCTCATGCCATTAGGATTGAAGTCAAGAGGTTCTTCGAAGATTTGTTTACCCCTTCATCTTCTGATCTTCTTTCATCTATTCCTTTCCGATGCAAGTTGACTCATGAACAAGTTTCTATGTTGACTTGTGGGGTAAGCAACGAGGAAATTAAAGTTATTATCTTTAGTGTTCTAAATAATAAAGCTTCTGGCCCAAATGGTTTCATCAAAAAAATTTTTGTTTTCTTCTAAGATATTGTTGGTAAAGACCTTATATTGGCCATCAAACACTTCTTTGAACAAGGTAAACTACTCCGGGCACTAAATCATTGCTTCCTTTCCCTCATTTTGAAAACTCCAGATGTTAGATCTTTTGAGCACTTTAGGCCTATTTTTCTATGCAACTTCGTCTATAAATGCTTATCCAAAATTATGGCCTCTCGGCTTGCTCTCATTTTACCTTCTCTGATTAGCTTAAACAAGTTAGCATTTTTGAAGGATAGGTTGATAAATAAAAATATCTTGTTCACCCACAAACTAATGAAGAATTTCCATTTCTCAAGGTTTTTATTAAGGTTGATTTGAGAAAGACCTTTGATAAAGTTTGGTGAGATTTTTTATTTTTGGTCCTTCGCAATTTAGGGTTCAACAATGCTTGGATTGATTGGATTTCTAAATGTGTCACCACTCCATCCTCTAGTATTATGATAAATAAATGTAATTTCGGTTTTTTCAAATGCAAAAGTGGTCTTCGATAAAGTTGTCCTCTTTCGTCGCTCCTCTTCATTCTTTATATGAAAGCGCTCTCGATTATGCTTGAATCTAAGGAATCAGAAGGCCTTATCATTCCTCCTAAGACAAAGAATGCTCCAATGTCTCATTTAATGCTTGCCGACGATCTCTTGATTTTCTCTGAAGACTCTCCTCTCTCAGCACAACATGAAAAGTGCTATATTCTTCTCCCATGCTTGCATCTATAAAGAAGACATTCATAATTTGTTTGGTTATCAAATTGGAGTGCTCCTTATTCGTTATTTGGGCATGTCTCTTAGTTCAAAGAAGCTTTCTTATTCTATGTGTATTCCTCTCATTGATAAGATCGGAGCTAAGATTCAAGGATGAAAATTATATCTACTATCTTATGTCGGCCGCCTCCAACTTTTAAAATGCGTCCTCAATAGTATGTCTTACTATTTAACCTCCGCCTTCACACTTTCAAAGCGTGTTCTAAAGCTCATTGCTAAACTGTTCTCTTCATTGTTGTGAAAAGGGAACATTAATGCCAGCGGTTTCCACAAATGTTAGTTGGATGCAGATTTGCAAGCCCATATCAGAAGGCGGACTTGGTATCTGAGATATTTTTGAGGTTAACAAAGCTAGACTTGTAAATATATTTTTGCGAGTATTAACAAATAAAAATAGTCTGTGGGTGAAGTGGATTTACGGAGTTGATTTACATGGTGGATCTATATGAACTGTGCACACAAATTGTGGGTCTCACGCTTGGAACAACATTATTTCCTTAAGAGAAAAAATAACCCATAGTTGTTTTTATAGAATTGGTAATGATATGAATACATTAACTTGGCTTGTCCGGGGTAATCATTGCCTCATCATCCAAAGATTCGGTTATCGGACTATTGTAAATCTTGGGGAAAATACCTCTCACACTATACCCTAATCCATCATTCAGGGTTCTTGGTCCCTCAGACACTAGGAGCACATAAGAGGCTCTAAACATTTTAAATGAGAATGCTCCTTTATTATCTTATATGGATGATAGTATAGGGTGGTTATCCTCTACAAGAAATTTTTTTTTCAAGAGCTGTTGGAACTTCTTTCTCCATAAGTGTCACGACACCCTCTTATTTGGTGTAAATACTGAACAAACCAACATGTTTTTATTGCTTGGATGGTCATGTTAAATAGTATCTTAACATTAGATGATCTTCAAAAGAAAGGAGTTCATCTTGCTAATAGATGCTCTCTTTGTGAGGCTTGCCTAGAAGCTAGAGACTATTTATTCTTTGAGTGCTCTTATAGTGAACAAGTTTGGATGCCAGTCCTTCAAAAATGTCACATGCTCCATCAGTTCAACTCCTTCGATGAAGAGATAAATTAACTTCTTACCTTTTGTTTTCAAAACAAGCATGCGAATCTCCTCTTGAAACCCCTTTTTGCTACGTACGTCACTTATATTTAGTACGTAAAGAATATTTGAAGATCTCAAAATGTACCGTGATTTGTTAACTATATCCATTATTTCTCAAGTGCAGGTTGTTTCGAAAATCTTAAACTACAAATAGAAAATTATTGATCATTGTGATTTATTTTTGGACATTTGAATGTAACTCTGTAAAGACTCTTTAGATCCATTTTCCTCTTTGTATTTCTTTGGCCCTTTGTGGATTTTTGTTATGAAATTTTACTTTATTAAAAAGAAAAAAGTTAAAAGATAGATAATTTTAGAGCTTTGTTATAGTAGAAATGCCTTAGAGGATTCTCTTGTTGTGTTCATACCATATAGAGGCAATATAACAAGTGAAGAATGGCTTGGCAAGAATGCTAAAATGTTGCTTTTGAGAACTGATTAGCCAATGATTTTTTCCTTGAAAGCCAAATAATGAAGATTTGCTTTTTAGATGTATGTTTGAACCACGAGTAGTCGAGGAACATGATGGTCAAGTGTGTGTAGAAAATTCCAACAACTCAAAGGCAGACTTGCCAAAGGGAGATAACCAAAGAACGCTACCACTTGAGTTGGAGAAGATTGGAATATGTTAATGTAGAAGATTCAAATTTTCTTGATTGAATAGAGTAGTTGCATAAAGTAAAGATAAACAACAAGTAAATTTGGATGGTTGTGATTAAGAAGACCTCTAATCTTCGTGATTGTTTTCTTATTGAATTTAGATATGTGTGACACATGTTCCAACCAAGGCAAACCAAATTAGGATGATGTTTCTCGTCACTAATCTGGCGATTACTTGAAAGAAATATACTCGGGAAGAGAATGCCATACCAAGTAGGGACGTGGACATCCCTTTGTCCATGTCCTTCCATGTCCATGTCTACAAAATTATTGCAGACAATGTATGTGTTCGTATCCGCAAAATTTTTTACATACATTGCCCCATGTTTATCAATGAAATAATTTGCGGACATGGACGGATACGGACGCAAATGTGGACATCATATATTATTCACAAATAAAGATACTCTCGTAAACCAATATGATTTATTAAATTAACATAAATTAAGGAATTCTAACTCAAAACTGAATAGAAAGAAATGCATTTTATAAAAAGTAAATTTAATTAATTTATTCTAAATGGTTCTAATTTGCATATATTTTAATTTTCCTATGATAAGCCCAAGACACACCTCCTCTCTCTCTCTCTCTCTCTCTCTCTCTCTCTCTCTCTCCCTACACACCTATAATTTCAAGCAAAATTAGTTAATCAACAACATATTTTTAATTGTATATACAATTACACCATTCAAAATAATACAAAGTAAGGAAATTTTCTTCTTTGAGAATATAACATAAATCTTGAGCCGAAAACATCCTTTTTTGAATTACTACATATCTAAGATTCGTAATAAAAGTTGTACATATCTGCAGTTACATTGACAATCACATTTTTTAAAATGACAATCTTATAATTTATGTTTAGTGAATGCACATTATTTTTACATTAATAATAGTATTAAACTCGAAGAAAATATTCTAATTTTTGAGTTTGACATATTGTTTTTCGTAGAATTTGCTGTAAGGCTAGAAAAGGAAGTGATTTAGTGGCTGTTAACTAAGAAAGTATGGTAAAATTGTCATGAAAAATGGTTATGTAGGGATATCTTATAGTGTCTTATTCTGTTGAATTTATGTGTTGCATGGATCATTAAGCCCACAACTTTGACACAACATATTTTGATTAGAAATTGATATTATGGCTATGTTTCCTTTTTTTTCTATATCAGATTTTCTCCTTATCATTTTTTTTTATAATTAAGATTGTAGAGTTTTGTGTAGTATACTCAACCAACTCTTTTTTTTTGAAAGCAGAAATCTTGTCTAACCTCTTTAGCTGAGAGAAAACCTCCCGCTTGGAATGGAGTTGGGCAGACAGACCTGGAGCATCCTTGCAGGACAAGATGTGAGATTATGAACAAAAATTGCTCCAGTAGTTCAGCGACTATGTCATCTTCACAGCTTGTAGACTTTGTCCAAGTGGCAACCAACGAAGTCCCACATGCTGGGCAGCCAGCAAATATTAATTTAAGTTTGGACGCTACCAAAGTTCGTGTTCCGACAAATAGGACTATCGAGCAACTTAATATGCCTATACAATCAAACACAAAGGCCAAGTTGCCAGTTGAGATAATGGAAAATGATATTTTCCAATCTATTAAGAAAGCAATTAATTTTATTGATGTGAAAGGAAAGACTTTGCAAAGCCATTTAAAGGTGTTTGATATGGATCATGGAAACGCTTCTACAAACAATGGAACTGTCAATGTTGATGTGTTTGGTGAATATGCCATGTCCATATCCCAAGAGTTAGGCAAGTTTTCTGCGGCATCTATTAATTGCAGTGACCAAAGTGGCTGTGGATTCTCTATAAATTATCTTCAAGATGGCCCTCCTAATAGATTTGGGCCTACAGATTGTGATGGAATTTACATTTCTTCATGTGGGCATGCTGTGCATCAGAAGTGTCGTGACCAGTACTTGTCCTCCTTAAGGCAGAGGTGAATTTTCCTGTTATGCATTATATTTGCTTTCAGTCAGGGTTCGCAAACATATGTGCAAATACTCAGACAAACCTGAGAACTGTGACAGCTGATTGCTTTACAAATCTGACTGATCATAACATGGAATTGGGAACACTCTTTGTGTTAACATTTGATGCTTTCGTAGTACTAACCTTTAATTTTTATAGATTATGTCTGAAAGAAAGAAAGCATTCAATTGACAGATTTATTTGCACTAAAAATAATCTTTAGACAGTAAAAATATCATATGCTGTAAAATTAATATTTTGTTTCTTCTGTTTTGCTGCATTGAAATAGGTCTGCGCGAAGAGTGGTTTTTGAGAGAGGGCAAATTCTGGATCCTGATAAGGTATATTTTGATCTGAGTGTAAAAATGGGCACATGTTTTGAAGAACCATCATGATGGTTAATCAGTTTTATTCACTTTGTAGGGTGAATTTCTTTGTCCTGTATGTCGCCAAATGGCAAACGCAGTCTTGCCTGCGTCCTGTAATAATTCAAATCTGATGCCTATAACAGATGTTGGAGGTGATCCACAATCAGAGCATGGAAATTCTTCAACAATAGCAGATCTAGAAAGTGAAAGTAATGCTTTACGTATAGATGTGGCTTTATCTCTTCTCCAAAGTGCAGCTGATCAAGTTGTACGAAACAACATTGTGAAGAGTCCTATGCCACAGATTATACACACACGAGGCACTTTAGAACCTATTTTCCATACACTTTATCAAATGTATTACCCTGGAAAAAGTGATGACCTAATGGGATCCAAAAGGGTTGGCAGTGAGTCTCTTCTTTTATGGGACTGCCTTAGGTATTCGCTCATTGCTACAGAAATAGCAGCTCGTCATTGTGGAATGAAATCATTTCTGGACAATGGAATGGACGCGTTGCACAAAGAATTTGAAGCTTCTTCTGGATTTGTACTTTCCTTGCTTCTTCATGTTGCTCAAAAAAGTAGAAGTGAAAATCGTCTTGATATGCTTTTGAGGTTTGGAGGCATTCAACTCTTTTCCGCTGTTGTTACTCAATGTGTTTCTGATGATGATGTTGTTGGGGCCAATAGTAGAGGTAAAGGTGATGTGTTCTATGTTGATTTCTAAATTTTTTCTTCATCCATTCTATTAGTATTATTTTGTCGGGTTTAACTCGCTTATTATTGCCTATGTGTGACAAAATTTCGTTCCATGTTCAACCTTTGTTTTCAGAAACTTATTTTGCGTCTTCTTTAAAAGCAGATATTTTTAGTGGCGGTTGTTTCCCTGATATTCAATTTTGGAAGCAAGCTGCTGATCCAGTTCTATGCCATGATCCATTCTCTACATTGCTATGGGTTCTTTACTGTCTCCCAGCACCATTGTTATCATCTTCAGATTTTTTGTTACCATTGGTGCATCTTTTTTATGTTGTTTGTGTATTTCAGGTAATGATATAAGGTTTTAATTAGTGTTTATTATTTCATGTAATTTAAGTGAAATTTGCAGGAGAAATGTGTTTTTTTTTTGGTGCAAACATTTTAATTTTTTTTCCAGAAATCTGAGATGGCCTTAGGATGTAAAATGTTGAATTCCTTTTGACAAAACTTGACCCTTAGTTTAGCTTTCGTTTTCAATTAGGACAGAGATACCAGGTCGTATTGCAGAGTTCATGTGTTTTTTTTTTGGTGCAAACATTTTAATTTTTTTTCCAGAAATCTGAGATGGCCTTAGGATGTAAAATGTTGAATTCCTTTTGACAAAACTTGACCCTTAGTTTAGCTTTCGTTTTCAATTAGGACAGAGATACCAGGTCGTATTGCAGAGTTCATGTGTTTTTTTTTTGGTGCAAACATTTTAATTTTTTTTCCAGAAATCTGAGATGGCCTTAGGATGTAAAATGTTGAATTCCTTTTGACAAAACTTGACCCTTAGTTTAGCTTTCGTTTTCAATTAGGACAGAGATACCAGGTCGTATTGCAGAGTTCATGTGTTTTTTTTTTGGTGCAAACATTTTAATTTTTTTTCCAGAAATCTGAGATGGCCTTAGGATGTAAAATGTTGAATTCCTTTTGACAAAACTTGACCCTTAGTTTAGCTTTCGTTTTCAATTAGGACAGAGATACCAGGTCGTATTGCAGAGTTCATGTGACTGAGTGAAACTAGTTATTAGTTTCAGTTAAGGTTTGGTTTAATAACAGAAGAGGAAGTCATGTTTTTTAAAACTTGATATATCCAATTTTTTTTTTCGTCATTCTGTTAGTTGTAGCTGGTTTATCAAAAAAAAAAAGTGGAAAATGCATTATCATGATGATAGTATTTCTAGCATTTATCTTGTGAATTTTATTTTACAGGCACTCATTACATGTTGCCTTAATCATCACACAAATCTTTCCCTTGAAGGACTTAATTATACAGTTGTGAACCAAGTTGTTGAAATCATAAAGGGGTCAAAGTGTGCTCAGCAGTACTTTGTTTCCAATTTCATGGATTACTCTTGTAATCTCAAGGATATGATCCGTGCATTCACCCATCCTTACCTACGGAGATGTAGCCTGTTATGGAAACTGCTAAGTTCTTCAAGATTGCATCCTTTTGGAGGCCTTTCATATTTGTGGAATAAACCATCTAATAATTCCATGTGCAGTATGGATGAATTGACAGTGGAAGAAGCAGATATTAGGGAACTTGAGCACTTGTTTCAAATAGGTTCACTTGAAATGATATTCAGCAACAATTTGGTGCATTCTTTGGCTCTCAAGTGGTGTGCCCATTTCTGCAAGAAATTTGGATTGCATAATAATGGTTGTTTATTACATTGCACACCTTCAGTTCCATTTAGATTGATACTTCTCCCAAATGTTTATCAAGATCTATTGCAGAGGTTCGCCTAATTTGCATATTGTGCATTTGATTTTGCTGCAGTTTATGCTTTGACAGTTATCTTCTTTAGTGTTCTATTACTTTATTGAAGTGCCTAAAGATTTATATTATTTCATCAGGTACATAAATCATCGTTGCTCTGAATGCAAACGTGCTATTGGTGATGTTTCACTTTGCTTGCTATGTGGCAGAGTATGCAGTCCGACTTGGAATATTTGCTGCAGGTTTTAGCTCCTTGTTTGTTTCCTTTTTTATTTGAATATTTTTTGTAGTTCCTTCGTCTAATTCCTAAGTTTTGATTTCATATCCAGTGAAAATGACTGCCAGCATCATGCAAGTTCTTGTGGGGCTGGTGTTGGAGTATTCTTGTTGATTAAGGTATGGGCCATGCTAATATGTGTTTAGTAGCTGACAAGGGCTTCCAAAAGATGATAATAACAATATAAATGAATGTTTTTTGCTTGTTTTGATCAATAAAGATGATAACTAGTGGATGAGGATAAGGACCTCTATCTTATGATGTTTCTTGATCATAATGATAGATCTGATTGGCAACCTTAAAAATAGACCACCAAAGGAAACAATGCCTTTTTTTTAATGTGAAAATTACTGAATACTGTCATGAAAAAAATCTCTTGATGGGTCTGTTTGTGTTAAGATACTTTCCCTAGTTACTAAATATTGGCTTAGTTGGTATTTCCCTATTTTGTTCTTTCGTCAGGATGCTTTCTCTATTTACTAGAACTTGGCTTAGTTGGTGTTTCGCTGTTTAGTTATTCCTTTGGTTGTATGATTGTTTTGTTCAAATAATTGCTTTTTATGCCTTATTTAGTGTGAGTGGTTCTTGTGCATGTCCGAGACCTGTATAAGAGTCTATATAAGTTGGAGTCAGTATTCTCTTTGGAATCAATCATTGAAGAAATTAGAAAAGTAGTTTTAGTCTTTATTTCTTAAGAGGAATCAGCCCCACCGAGAGTGATTGAGAATTGTGATCTCAATTTATAGCCAATTCCATTAGGGCTTCAGTTCAATGTTGCCCTAATATCTTCTCAATAGTTTTTATTTGCCAGTTAGCTTCTTAGTTAGTGTAATTTCTATGAATTGATCATAATCTGTGTTAATACTTCTGAAACATGTAAATGAGTTAGGAATCACGAAAGTGGATAGGAAAGTGTACATAGTGGATATGTGATCATGTGGATAACCAGATTAATCAATTAGCCAATAGAGATGCTATCCAATGTGGATAAGAAATGATAATTCAATGAGTGAGGAGTATTTGTGATTTTTCTATCCTACCCAAGCTACTTTATCATTCGGAATTAGAAACATAAAATGCTAGCACCATATTTGTTAATGACCTGACCTTTTTATTTTTTTTAAAAAAATCCAAAATAGAAAGATTCTTGTAATTGTCCACACTACAACTTGGCTTTATATTTTGCAACACTAGAATATCTCTGCCTTGTCGATCATTATCAAGGCACTTGACTGGGTTTAGATCCATGAGGTTTGACACTGAGAAATCAAAATAATCAAAAAAGGTAAGACTCGGGATTAGCAGATCAGCATTTAGAATATTTTCTCACAAAAGAAGCCAGATTCATGGTCCTCTGCCATCTGAAATTGTAGTCTGTAGATGGAATTAACCTTTGCCTCCATAAGTTAGCTTCTATGGGAGCAGAAAATTGAAAAGGTCTAAAGAGCAGTAGACTATCTAGAGGGGTGATGGGTTCTTTCAGTGAAATCAGATGCAACCAACCTGGAGATACCTCACTTATTTTTCTTTGATGCATCCTTCTCCTAGTTAAGGAATCATGTCCCAACATAGGAACAAGAGGTGGCTCATCTGCACCTTGTTTGTGCAAGAAAGAAGACTTCCTCTCATGATTCAAATTCCATGGTAAGCATGAAGGGAAGATTTAAACCAACAAGTTCAATGGCTATCAAAAATCCATATAATTTTTTTTCTTAATTACATTGATAATGATAAGAAGAAGAAGATCTTTCTCCTATGTATCTTCCCCTTTCCAAATAAAGAAAATCATAGGTAACAAGAGGTGGCTCATCTGTATCTTGTTTGTGCAAGATAGAAGGCAGGAAAGAAGACTTCCTCTTATGATTCAAATTCCGTGGTAAGCTTGAAGAGAAGATTTAAACCAACAAGTGCAATGACTGTCAAATATATATATATATATTTGAC
>JAVDBV010003362.1:0-13140 GCA_032619315.1 Piper longum
CACTAAAAGCTCAATAATATATATATATATATATATATATATATATATATATTATTGAGCTTTTAGTGAGACAAGAGATGGTAAACTAACTCGCACGACCATATGCGAGTGCACGTGCTAGTCATAGTGGGTTCTTGATTAGTGAGAGAGTTGCTCTATTCTAAAATGATCGATGGTGTCTCCTTTATTGGAAGAATGATTTCACTTTGCAAATTTGGCTTACTGCTCCTCGGTTTGGGACTACACATACTCCACGTTGGAGTTCCTCACACCCAAAGAACGTAGAGGTTATAAATACTAAAAATAATTATCTGAAAAGAAAAGACTTAGGATGTACTAGTAGTCCTAAGAGACTAAAAAATAAAATGAGAAATGCCGAATGGTTCATTAATAGGTGTCTTTTAAAAAGTTCTGGAGAAATATATGAATATTTTTCTTTATATAAAATTTAGTGTTTGATATAATTATAATTTGGATCAATAATATTTGGTAATGACGTATTTTTATAATGTATATAAAATATATATAAGTAATAATCATGACTTAGAAGGAACATTGATGTCTCTTGGAAGCACATTTTAGTTGATGCACAGCTAAGTGATGTCTCTTGCAGATCATGGACAGCAGTCACGCTTGGGGGCAGTAGGACGTAGTAGCGGCACGATCAAGGCAAGCGGACATAGTCACTAACCGGGCTTGACGGACCCGCATTGGAGGTTGGTGCAACACCGTAGTTGATAGCGACGACGGCAGCTTTTTCGGCTGTGGAGGTCGACGACAATCGTCCAGATCGACAGTTCTGGCAGAGGGGAGTGCGACTACGGTGTTCTGGTGTCTGGAGGCGACGGAAGCCGACGGTATAAACTTGGCAGAAAACTCCCGGAAATAGTGATTACAACCGGAAGTTTGTGGCCATTTTTCGGCGAACCAGCGAGTTTGAAGCGACGGAGTCTGGTCTTTGACAATTCTCATAGATGAGAGGAGTTGACCAGCGATGGTTGGGTGGCCAGAGGTTGGTCAGGTCAGCTGGTCAAGGGCTCGAAAGTTCGCGGCTTTTTTTCTGTTTCCTGTTCCAGTAAGTTGCCTCACGGTGAGATTCTGGCAATTTCAGGCTTTGACAGTGGCAAGGGAAGCCTTGGGCATGGAGGAGGGATTACCGACTTCATGTTGATGGTCGATCGTGGCAGGGTTGAGGCCAGCAGGAGTTGGTCATGAACTTTGTTGCAAGTGCCGAACCTTCAAAAACACCAAACCGGGTAAGGTTCCTTCACCTCTCCGTTCTTGAGGATGTCCGGGATAAGCTTGGTCTTCTCCAGGAGGGCGATGACTTCAGCTAGGCAGAGGCAAGGGAGCCGGAACAGCGCCTCCGGCCAGGGGCTCCTTCTCGACTCAGTGCACCGACTGCATTCGGCGCTTCTTCGTGTCTCCTTCTCGACGATCACCGGCAGCACTCCTTGCACGCCTCCCAGCCACGTGTATGCTCCAGCCTCCCTTCTTCACTCCCATGAGGGGGGTATTTATAGGGGAGAACCACTACTTCCCCTCACAGGGGCCAATATTTGTGGCAGATCTCCCTCACCTGTGCACTGCCTTCTCCATATCATCTCCCCAAAATCTTAGAACCAACGGGACTCCTTCAAAATGGCCCGACCGGCTACCTTGGGTTGGTGTTGGTCGAGTTATCACTCGACTTAGGCCCTTGAATGCATGGTTCGGCTACGGCTCGACTCGAGTTTGGTGGAGGCGGGCATGGCTCGGTTAAACATTCTCATTTTGTGACGGGTCATGTATTGATATCACCAAGAGCATGTGATTATTGCTGATCATTGTATCTTTTATTGAACTATAGTAAGAAGTTGTTAGTTCTTCCTTTACCTTATGGTTTCCCCTTTACCTTGAAGAGTTTCCATCCACATTAGATATTGACATGCTTTATGTTCCGTTCGTGATATATAGTTATTAACTAACCGCTAACTATGTATGGCTGAAAGATTCGAAATAAATTCTAAATATAATAGAAATTAAAACAAATTCTAATTCTAATATAAAAGTATTTAAAGGATTCAAAATAATTCTTAATTATATTAGAAATGTAATATTTTTACTAATAAAAAAATAAAACGGTGATATTGTAAGATCTTGGCAAAAAAAAATCCTAATTATAATAAAAAAAATATTAAAAGATTTGAAACAATTTTAATTACAACAAAAAATATAAATTTTTATTAATAGAAAATAAAAAATAATATTATAAAATAATTAGATGACCCGTGGTAGCACATGTGGTAAAACAAATCCTAATTACACTAAAAAAATATTAACCAAGACAAATCTTAATTAAAATTAAAAAGTATATTTTTTACTAATAAAAAATATAGGGTAATATTAGAAAATAATTAGATGACCCGTGGTAGTACATGCGGTAAAACAAATCATAATTATATTATAAAAATATTAAAGGAAAAAAATAATTTTTTTACTAATAAAAAATATAGGGTAATATTATAAAACAATTAGATGATGCATAACAGCACCGTATTAAAAATTCAATGTTTTATATAATAATATAGATTTGAGATGATTGGAATTCATTATTATGCTGTGTTATTTTGCTTGCTTAAAAACACAAAGGTGACAGTCGGGAATTTGCCCTTAAAATCCTAACACACATTGCTTATACCCACCAAAAAACCGTTCCTTTTGTTTGGAAAAACATCAACAATCAACCAATTCTTTTATAGCTTTTAATTTGTTTCTTTTTTAACTGAGTCATTCTAATAAAAAAAATATTGTCTTTTTCTTCCATTTCATCCCAAAGAAGGCCATGAATATCGATATAGATCTAAATTATATGAGATTTATGTGATTATGTATCACAAAATTTTGATGAAGACAAATGATCTTTCTACATCTTTCTACTGTCAATCCTGTGATGAACAAAATCCCTTGAAATAATCAAGGTTCATAGAATCATTATTGAGATCAGGTATGGAAATTAGATCAACGAATTATTGGAAAATTATCTAAATAAGCTTGTGCCAACATCTTGCCTAATTGAACCTGGGCTTCTGCGGTCAGATGTAACCTGTCTGGTTGCAATGGCAAGCCCTTGGCATCAACTGTCACCACATTGGAAAGTTTTAGCCCTAATTGTGCTTCTCTTACTTTCTCTAAGTATGGCCCCTCACCAGAAGCAAGAGCAACCTGCAGCACATGAATATGAAAAATACTCAATAAGCATCCACGTTACATGATTTTGAGAAGGTGCCTCATGTGAGAGAATATAATCAAGAGATGACTTAGTCTCAGCGATAACTGATATAATAATGTTAACAACATGAAAATCCTGCCATCCATCTAAATCACATCGCTATATTTTTTTGGTATTTAGATAAATTACCCTTATCAATCCAAGGGCTCATATTAAATATAGCTAACACAAGACTTTCAGCCATTGCTTATACAAATTTTACTCTATAATTAATTGGTATATACAGGTTTTAGAGGAAATTAGTTTGTATGCTTTTAAATTCACTAGTGACATTAGGGATGATTAGATGTCAATGGTGTTGCAGTTGGTGCCCTTATTGATTTTGATGTTTCACCATTTTGAAAATATTTAGAAGAAAATTTGATTTAATAGCAAGGCAGCCCCTTCTTTAAATCGACAAGACATGGGCGCGGCGCATTGGCTTACATGGACTCTTGCTTCTCTCCTCTTTTTTAAAGCATTGGCCTACATACATGACTTAAGCAACATTGCCCATCATATACCACTTGGTGTGATATGAATTAAATATGTTTGGTGATGATCTAGTAACAACCAAACATTTTAGTTTATGCATATATGTAAACTATTCTTTTAATTTTATTTTTTACATGATGACGTCCATCTTCCTACAAAATAAGCAATCAATAATATCTAGGGTGAAAAACAATCAATAATAAAAAAGAAATCCATGTTACCAACTAACATAACTAGATTAGGTATAAATGACGAAGGATAAGCGACTAAGTAAATGTTTAAGATTATCATTATTAATTTATTATCTTCAGTCTTCATCTCTTCCCCCTAATTAATAGTCTAATGGATTATATTTTTATAAGTTCAACATTACGTGATATATAATTGCAATTTAAAATTATTGGTAAGAACATTTTTTTGATTATATATAAACTTGGAATAATTAATAAATTAATCCGACATGCATCAAACAAAAAGAAAAAAACAAGAATTTAGGCATAATCTAAAGTATGCTAAATTAATTAACAGATAAGCAAGTATTAATAATTAATTAATATTTTATGAAACAAACATACCTGAATTATTGGCAGGTGAGGCAGCTTGAGATCCCATCTCAGCTCTCTCACCATCTTCTTCATCTTCTTCCGGTATTCCGCAGCCGCAGCCGCCGTCGCCGTATCGCTCTCCCCTTGGTACCACAGCACCGCCCGGGCCGCCGCCCCCGCCGCCGCGGCCCTCTTCAACAAATTCTCATACAACCAACCCCCCCTCTCCCACTGGCTTATATTAGTGCCTCCCACTCACATGGCACCAGCCCCACCACCACCTTCGACGAGCTCTCGGCCGAGGCGGCGAGGACCGCACTGGCGAATGCCATGCCGGGCCCGATACCGTTGGTCTTGTTGACGTCGATGTCGGCGTGGAGAGGTTCCATGGCCTCCTCCCACCGGAGGGCGGCGGAGAGGCGGAGGATGTTTTGGTTTGGCCTGCACTCCGGCGGGACGGCTCCGTCCCAGCGGTCGCCCAAGACGCCGCCGCGGCCGGCCATGTTGCTCTGACCGGCGAGGAGGAAGATATGGGTGGGGAAAGGGAGGAGGTGGTTGTCGGTGCCGCCGGCATGGTCTCCGGGGCCGAAGAGAAGGAGGAGGTCGACCGCCAGCATTGGGAGCATTGGGAGCATTTGGTCTTGCAAGCTAATGTACCGCAACTACTACACAAAATGCCTTGCTTTATACATAGATAGAGATGAATAAAGTGCACCCTTGGTGTAGCTTTCATCTTCCTCTTTTAATGTAAGTTTTAACTTTATTTTCTGAGAAGTTACTGTCTATTCATTGATTTTGTTATTTTTTCCCAAGCTTCGTTGTATTCCATCTTATTTTAATTTATTTATGAAGGAAAAAAGAATATGTATTTATTTTTTGGTCACACAGAAAATTGTTTTGTTTGTTCACAACAACCTGGGATAACCTGGATTCAACTTGCCGAAAGTTTCAGGTTCAAGCTCGGTCGCCCTCAAGCTACTCTGGCTTAGGATCAGGCTCTGCTTGCCTCAAGACGAGCCTAGCTAGCTCGAACTCAGGCTCTATTTGCCTAGCTACTGGGATTTGGGGACGTTAAATTTCAAAAGAAAAAAGAAGTAATATTAAACATCACTTTTTATACAATAATACGATTACAAAAAGAAAATCATTGTCAAGTGGCAGAACGTTTTTTCAAGTTGCATACAATCTTCGTTCGAGTCTTCCCACCGCTTTGACATTTTTTTGACTGACTGGATACTTTTATCGACCACCAAGCGAGCCAATTTCGGCTCGGGCTCACCCAACACAATCGAAGCCTCAACTCATCAACTCATCTTCTTTGCCACTCCCACCTGAAGCATTAAATGTCAGCAACCCAATCTAAAACAAAATATTAAATGTCAAAACATTAACGCAACTATATTTTTTAACGGGTTGTGCTAAAGGGATTTATTCTCAAAAAAAGATCAAGGACAAATAAATTGAAATCATGTGACTTAATATTATCTATGTAAACGAGCCAAGCCTGTTCGTGGGCCTTTTGAGTTTAATTTAACTCGGCTCAGCTCACACTCGTTAATTTTGTGCTCGAAAAAATACTCGACTCGAAATAAATAAATTCGTTGAATAATAAACAGAATTTGAGTAAATGAGTGTTCGACTCGAAACTCGAACTCGATATATTTAAATTTAAAAAATATTTAATTTGACTTAGCTCGTAAATATTATTGATGCCACATTAAACTCATATAATGTTTAAAAAAATTTTGATCTTATATAAGTCAAATATATAAACATTCGTTAGGCTCAAATTCGACTAGAGCTTGATTCAAATTCGGCTCGGCTCAGCTCAAACCAAACCCAAACACTATAAATTTTAGACAAGTTCGACTCGACTCGTTTACAATAAAGCTCAGCTCATTTACATTAAAACTCGACTCGACTCGTTTTATATCAAACCAAACTCAAACATATCCATACTCGGCTCGGCTCGATTCGTTTACACCCTTACTTAATATCCTGCAAGCCATAGTCGAAGAAGGTGACAAAAAGAAAGAGAATAAAAAACATGGGGGCTAGCAATTTGTTAACCTTCTATGCAAGTTTAATTTGACTTTTAAACTCTGGTTTTTATATTTAAAAAGTTTTTAACTAAAATGCGACTCGGCTCGGATTTTGGCGGTACGAGTTGAGATCACAGGCTCATACATGAATCACAAGTTCCATTATCGGTGCCCCTCTAATCACCAAGAGGCAAGTTGCATCTTTTATGCTCAGGTCGGACAGGAGTAAAAGTTAACAAACCTGGCTGGAGTAAAAGCCTGTTGCTGCCGCTTGATGATTGAAGGGTCCCCAAAAATGATAATTGTGATTTACGTCCGTGTACGTGTCTCTAATCTCAACTCTTAAGATAACAATGATCATAGCCACGAATTAATGGCTACTTATCTTATGGATGTATTAAAAATTTCTCTGTACAGTTGTATTATCCCAACTAATACTTATAGGACATATGGTTCCATTGTTTTGATCCTATTAATTGTCAAAATATAAAGTGAAAATGACAACGGATAAAAAAAATGGTTGGAATGATGCCAAAATATAAATGGCAGATCTTTAAAATAAGAAAATAAGGGTGAGGCCAATTTTTTGTTTTCTAACGCTCCTCCCTCTCCCCTTCCCCTTCCAAACATAATTTTATCAGCTCCACCACTTTTTACAATTATAACGAAACAAAAGCTATAATAAAATTATCAACAACTTTTATAGAAAATTTTATATTACCACCATACATCCTATTATTTTGATTTTTCATTACAATAAAAAATTGTGAACTGCACGCTTCCTCACATGGGGGATGGATTGATGGAGGCGTTAGTATTAGGACTCGACCAGGGTACCTCCCAACTTGGGAGAAGGAGACCGACCCTAAAGGGCAGGGAACCTCCTGACCTGGGAGAAGGTGACCGACCCTTAAGGGCAGAACCCCATGTAGGACACCCCTCTCTTATTATGATTAATGATATATATAAATTTGGATATACAAGTTACCAATGTACAAACAAAATCCTTACCTTCCCTAATTTTCTTCCAACATATTCCCACATTGGAACCATGGACATCCCCAAGCAATGCACCTTGTTCCGCACCCTAGCTTAGCAACCCTGTTTTCAACAGACTCCACAAATTTAGACGTTGTAAACCATCATTCCTTAAAGAAAAGATTGAAAATGCATGATCTATAATTTGAGCTGTGTAAGATTTACATCACTCAGTAATAAAGTTTGCTTTAGAGATTTAATTGGTTAAAATAAAGGCTTGCTCAATTAATCTACATGTATTTAGAATGAGGTCAATTAACTAGGATTTGATCTATAGGAAAAAAAAAGGATTATCACTCAATAAATACCTTAAAAAGGTTGAGAGTGTTCGAACAAAGTCTTGTTTCTTCGAGAATTGGAGGTAACAAATTTCCTCTGAGCTGTGGACTTCAGTCTCCTATTAGAAGCAGAAACTGAACCAAATCATAAATAATATTCAATGGATGACGGTGGTGGTAATGAACACCAATGTGCTTTTACGTCACTAGTTCAAATAAGATAGCCCGCACATATTTTCTTAGAATAGAGCAGACGGAAAAGAACAAAATATTGATGAATCGGCGCTTGCTACTATTCCTCTACCTTTCACTTAAAATGTTAACATCCATCATGAATATTGACATGCAGCAAAATGAAAGGCATCCCATAAATATGAATCAACAATTAACACCAACCAGTTGTAACAAGGGAAATTACAAATGTGACCAACCTGTAATAGAATGAGAGGGATTTAACCAACCAGCAATGAGTATAGTTGACTCAAAAGAACCTACAATGTTGAAGCACAATTAAAAAAAGTGATAGAAAACATCATATTCAATTTATGGTATAAAATGTTGAGAGTAAAAAACAAAAGGTTCGCCGAAAAAACACAGAAAATACAATGTCGTCCCAGTGGCATAGACAAGGTGCAAACAAAAGCTCCACGTGTTGATAGGGCACCCAGTGCACAACTCTCACATGTGCAAGTTCAGAGAAGAGAGATCATAAAGGGCCCATTGTTCAGAGACGACCCAAAAGATTTACCCTGCATTTTTGTAAAGAGCTGGTTCAATGACTCAAACCGGTGTCGACAAGGTCAAAGGACACGCAGACAGCAACTCTTATCAGTTGCATCAAGGCTTTTTTTTAAGCTCCATGTCTTGATAACTATAAGAAATCATTCTGCACCAGAAAAGTGGCCACCTTCTAGTCTTTCATTGAATACATATGCATAAAAGGAAATGTATCAAGCTTCACAACATCAAAAAACTGGTAGGGCACCTCAGATAATCCTCCAAGATTATCCTGGATTTGTGACAAACACAAACTGAACAATGCACACATCCATGGCCATTAGGCAAACAAGCCCATTCAACGCCAAAATTGGAAGGCCCCGAATTATACTCCTCTATCTCTATCAGTAATCTGCAGCAACAGTAGTCAATTCTGAGAAATATGAACCTGACAAAAATTTGGGGTATATTGATAATACTCTGAAAGCAATGAATGATAAACAAAAAGTTCAGCATGCAAATACTACCACACCTATAGAGAAAAGTATGCCCCCAGACTGAATTAATAAAACAAAAAGCTAAACAGGAGTGAAAAAGAAAAGAAACATAGCATGGCCAATATTTACCTGCAATAGCCAGAACTACTGCAAAACCTGTAATCATACAGCATCACATAGTTCTCCAAGTGCCAAAAAGATCATACCAAACTCACATAAACATGGCAGGATCTCACCAATCAACCTAGGAATTCCATCATTGACACTTCCTCAACTCTCTTCTAGCAATTGCTTCTCACGGATGATTGATACAATTGTTATTTATACAGAAGGTATATTGAGTTTGTTAGAGTAATAATGGCTACAAGTATAGCCATTCTGAATCATCTCAACACGCAACTTCCAACAAGATCATTTAACTGACCAATATGAAGGCATTTGACTAATTTATCATATGAGATCTTATTTTGTTTAAGACCCTTTTTCTGCTTAGAGAGTGAAAGAGATAGAGCTTCAACCACTCACCCAGCATTACAAAAGCCTTTCGTGAGGGAGTTATATGTTCGCCTGTCTGGGATGCAACCAAGTGCATTCATCTGATTGAATAGCTTGATTGATTCATCAATCTGACGAAGCCTATTATGCCCATTTATAAGGATGGTATAGGTAACCTGGTTAGGCTGCACATCCCTGTTCAGCATCAAATTGAAAAGTTTATATGCATTCGTCATCATATTTGCCCTGCAATAACCATTCAAAATGCTGTTGTAGACATGCAAATCAGGCTTAACTCCTGATCTTTCAACCATGTCAAACAATTTCCATGCAAGGTCAATCTTCTAAAGACATGAGCCAGAAGAGGTAGCCACTAATTAATATCTCTACTCGTTTTATTGTCCTCCACAGAAGCAAGTGGAAAAGCTTCTCCTTGTATTCTCTAATCTACTAATGCAGGGATCCTTCAAATGAAAGCCCATTACATTTCTGCAAATTCCACTGATAAATGATCCATATGTGTACAACTGGGGCTCAATCTGGTTTTTTTCCATCAAGTTAAATATTGACAGGGCAAAGCTAAATGTCTCCTTTCCTAGCGAACTGATGAATAATCATAGTGTAGAGAACCGCATTTGGAATAAATTCATCATCCAACTTTTTTTCCAAATAATGACATCCTTTCTTTACCAAGTTCTTTTTCAATAGTCCATTCAAAAGGGCACAATAAGCAAAAATAGTCGGTTGAACTCCATCCTCAATCATAACATCAAATAATGTACAACCAAATAACCTTCCATTTTTTGCATGCCCATTGATCATAGTAGTATAGAAAACCTTATCTGGAACTATACCACCCTTATACACCCTATTGCACATAAGCATAGCTTCATCCAAGTGTTTAAAATCAAACAATGTTGAGACAATTGTGTCATAGATAGCGACATTAGGTGCCACTCCTCCTTCAACCATACCATCATGTAAATCAAGAGCAGAATCTATATTCCCCCCGTTTACAATGAGCATCAATAATTATCAGATAAGTTGCAACATTTGGAGACACTCCTCTATCTCACATAAGCCCTATTAAAGATTCGGCTCTTAAAACCTTATTCTCCTTGCAAAAACATCTGATCAAAGAATTGTAAGCCGAAGCAAAGGCTTTAAGCCATGACCAACCATTTTATTCAAGAAATACAAAGCGAGATCAGCCCTTCCCTCGACACACAGGGTGTTTACAAGAACCTCGAATGTGAGCTCAAGGGAAACTATTTTGCCTTCCACAACTTGGTTATAGACAACCTCTATCTCCTTTTCACTAACCTCAATCTAACCAGGTCTACATAACTTTCTAACCAAAGACATCACATCATCACTATCATTGTTGGCAAAAGCTTTTAAAATTCCAGATGCCATGATTGGCTTCTCTTCTATCGGGCAGGCTTTTATCAACTGAATAAACATAAAATGATCAGGCAGCAAGCCCCTATCAAGCATCTCATGAAGATAACAATCAGCATCGAAAACCTTCTCCTGTTTATAAAGTGCGCAAACAAGTGACTGATAACAGCGAACATTTGGACTTATCCTACAACTTACCATCTTATTCCAAAGCTCCAAAGGCCGCTCCAGCTTCCTTCCCTTGCAGTAATAATTTAACAAGTAGTAGCTAGATACATTCGGAGCAACTCCATGTTTAACCATCCGACGGAAATACTCCCATACACATTTCTCATTACTCATCCTCAAAAATCCGTGGATAAATTACAAACATAAGGATGGGGCTTCCAACCATTCCCGTTTATTTTCTCAAACAATCTCTCAGCTCTATCCATCTTCCCTACCTTACAGTACCCACTGAAAATAAAAGCATACATTTTAATATCAGGAGCAAGCCCAAAAGCATCCATGGTATCACACATCAAAGCTTCGGCATCCTCAATCCTCCCCACTTGGACAGAAAGCAGAATTCAAAGGCTTGTACATGCACATTGTGTGTTGAACCCAAAAATTGAAAGCCAAAGTTAAACACATATATGCTAATGGGAAAACCTTATTTTTTAAACTAACCATTAGATTAAGAAAGCACATGACACATATTACAAGTCCTTGGGGGCCTCATCTGCTCTTCCCTTGTAGCACAGCCCCTTGATCAGATTAGTACAAGACGAAGAACATGGAAGAACTCTACGCTTGTACATTCGGAAAAACAGATAAACAGCATCAGTGAGCTTACCGTGAACACAGAGCTGTTGAAGCAGAGCAACGTACCCGGCATTGTCGGGCAAAGATCCAAGCTTTAGCATCCTCTCCAACCAATAAAGTGCCTGAGACAACTGCCCGAGCCTGGTATAGCAAACAACCATGCAATTCATCAATTCGGAGCTCAGCGGGGCGTTTATCTCGGAGAAGAAAGTCAGGAAGAGCTCCTCGGCTCGGCGAGGGCGGCCGACGGCGAGGAGGTGGCGTAGGGAGGTGCGGAGGACTGCGTCGCGGTCGAGGGCGAGGGAGGCAGCGATGGCGACGGCGACGAGGGAATCGGGAAGGGGGGAGGAGAAGGAGACGGTGGCGATGAGGTGGTGGGCGGCGGGGAGGTCGCCGCGCAGGAGGAGGCGGCGGGCGAGGGAGAGGCAGCGGGCGCGGTGGAGCTAGTAGGTGGTGGTGGAGGTAGGGGGAGGGGAGGGGAGAGCGGCAGCGGCGGAGGTCGAGGTTCCGGCGACGGAGGGCGGCGGCGTCGGCGAACACAATTTTAGACGTGTAACCAGGCTTGGTGGTTGGATTTCTAGTTAATGGTTTTGGGGGAGAGTTTGACTATTTGGAGATGATCTGGTTGGAGAAAATATTCCGGGAGATTTGATGTTGTCCTAATTCACTCAAACTGCACGTCATACGGGGAGGGGGAGGGATGAACTCCACCCACCTCTTTGATCCTCGCCTTATCTCCCTCCCCTCAATCTATTTTCTTCCTGCTACAACCGAACCTTCTCTCCATCCTTATTTATTTGCTTCATATTGCATTCAAGCATGCATGCATGGCTCTGTGTGGTGAAATCTCTATTCCTATTTATATGTAGATCGATTAAGAGGTGATGATAGGTGCAGTGTTAAACATTTTTTTTTCATCTTAATTACTTCTCAGGTTCGGTCTTTGCTGTGACAACGTGTAATTGTAGTGACAGCGTGTGGGAATTATAGACCTGTACCAATTTATTCTTGCTATTTGATTTTCATTAGGATTGTGATGGTCATCTAAAGTGGGTAACTATATCATTATTGTTTGATTAATCAATGATTAAAATATGTACATATATGTATATTTGGATGGTTGGGGTTGTTTATTTATAGTTAATCCATAAATTCTATTATATTTTTGTGCTCTTTGATCATTTTATTTCATTTAATTATTGCCGATATTATTTCTGAATATTTAGTCGTGGCGGTATCTAATAATAAATAAACTGATTAATAATTAGATTACTAGTTGCCAGATTCATTTGTATGGGGATTGTTTTAATTTATTTGCCCTTGGCAGTTGGTTACTATTTGAGTAATTATTGTTCCAGTAAATATACTTTGTTGTTGTTGAATATCAATGATTATTATATGGTATATAGAGTGCATGATAGATATGAATGGTTAGGGCCTATACCCATTTAATCATCTCTAAATAAACCTTATTAAACATGCTAACATGTAATTTAGTAAGAATTAATGATAATAATAATGTTTTGTTGATTTCCAGCTGCTTGCTTGGGATGACCTTATGTTTTTTTATGCATATAT
>JAVDBV010003364.1:0-10580 GCA_032619315.1 Piper longum
TGTATGTATGTATATGTACACTAATTGGTCATAGTGTCTAATGCGTTGACCATTATAGTTGTTTAAGGTTTGATTATGTTGGATTTGGGTCAATGGCTAACTTAATAAGAACTCGACTTAAAGCTCGACCCAGAATTATATGAAGTGAGCCTAAGCTTATGAATGTACGATTGGCTTAGTTTGAAGCTTGATATATTAGATGGAAAACAAAATTTAATTTTAGATGATTATATTAAATCTTTGTCAAAATATTCAACTAAAATAATACAAATTTTAAATGAGCATGAAATAATAATAATAATGATGTTAGATAAGAAAATAAGGTTTTAATGCATTATTATATAATTTTATACCCAAAATTATGACAATTTGAGATATCTTAAGTTTTTAATGACTAGTGTAAAATATATTTAAAAAGTTTATTGGTAAATAATTAAGATAATAATTAGGATTCAACTCAAATTCAAATAAACTCGAATACTTAATAAGAACAACGTGAACTCGTAGTCAACAAGCTTAATCAAGCGAAATTTAAGCTATAAAAATCAGCTTAACTTGCCCTACAAACACAACGCTATTTTTATGCATTGCAACAAATAAGAACACACCGATGATGACAGACAGGAACACACCCAAGATTCACCAACATCGCCGCCTTTGAAAGAGTTTAGACTATACAATGAACACCCTCTATTGTGGTTGTCAAGAGATTTGATTTCCAATATTTTGAACTGGCTAACCATTTTGTGCCCAGTTGCCACTATATTACCAAAAAAAAATACACATGTTAAACATTTGAAAGAACTATTTATTCACTACTCTGGTGTTACCTGCTCTTTAGCATCCATATGTTTTTGAGACAAGAAAAGTAATGACCAATATCAATAGTGAAAATAGCAGCTCTCTGAAATTCCAACATAGAAATAACAGGTAAATAATACCATATTTTTGAAAAACAAAATTTGGCATGGAGTATCTGTTAATTATAAATATTAATTAACATAAGGTAATTCGTCCATGTGCCACAATAAAAAAAAAGGAGGATGATCATGCTACATTTTGAACAGAAATTTATGCTTCACCACTTTCTCCCCAGTTTCACATTTCACAAAAATAAGGGGAAAACATCAGATTTGAATTAGTTTGGAAGATAAAATAGGAAACACATGCAATAAATGAAAAATATCCGGCCTATTGGCTAAAAGCTGTTCATACATCATTCACACTTGTAATCCTTTCCTGACTTGAAAATGATCCCACGGATTAACAGCCATTGAGAGGGCATTCATCATAAGGAGTATGTATTCATAGTAACTTTGCCTCAATTTCTTCCAAACTTAGTCCCTTTGTTTCTGGCACTATGAAGTATATGAAGATAAGAGATATAATGGCTATGATCCCAAACACAGCAAAAAGAGGTCCAGCTCCCAGCAGTGCCTGTTCCAACAGATGTAGTAGTGATTAATAACTTTTGAATCATGAAATTTATGAACAATCAGAATATAAAGTTGAAAGTCGAGCAAAATTTTTTTCCCCCCCTCAAGTCCCCAGCCCGAATAAAAGAGGGCTGGCAACAGTAAGTGCAGCCGGCCATCTAAAATTTTGCCATTTATAATTGCATGGTCTTATTTAGGATTCATGCCCCTCATACCCTTTTAGTATTAGATGGAAGAAGAACAAGTCAATAACTCTATTCATTATGACATGACGTTTAAATATCATGACAAGGTACAGTGTTGAACAACTTATGAAATGACAATGATGACAATAATGCCAACGGACTACTAGGAAAGACATTGTTAAAACAGCCGCAGATTGATGGACTAAGAGGCAATATTCCAAGAGAAATGCCTAACCAGTACAAATAGGAGGATGGCAGCAAACAAGCAATGACCAATGCCAAGCAATTGTGTAAAGGAACAAACAATGCCACGCAATTAGGAAGCTACTTGAGGAATCATAAACAGTAATTCATGATATATGAAAAATAAGTAAATTGCTTTGGAAAGTCAAAAAAGAGGGAGAAATAATCGACATTTGATGATATATTTGAAGCAAGAATATGTCACGTAAATCCATCAGCCCAACAACCGGGTATGATTGTTTTAGCTTACACACATAATCTTCAATCTCTTTTTTGGAAAGAGAATTTGTCAATGCTTAGCAGCATATTTGGAGCAGGAATAAGCCAAGGAAATCAATCAGACACAACAAGATAGCAACGTTTAGCTTAAACAAAACAAATGATATTTTTACTTTTAAATGTTTGCATTTTCAACTGAGAATAAGCTTTAACAAAGCTAGCTGTTATTAGAACCATTCAGTCATATGGAACTAAATAAAAAAAACAACACTCAATTCTCCCAGACTGACAAGCAAGCTACAGATTTACAGTCTACCGGGGTAGAATATTTCCTTTTTTTAAAAAATAAATAATAATAATAAAATATAAATTTGGACTCATCATCCTCAAAAAGCACACAATCATCCCCTGAATTTGTTGTTTAGATAAACAATATATGAGTAATGTGTGCGACTTTTGATATGGAGAGAGCAAGATACCTGGAGTGGGGAGAAAGAGAAAGTTACTAATGCATTGGAGGTGAAATTCACAAGCACTGCAATACTCAGTCCTCGGCCCCTGAGGCGCAGTGGGAAAATTTCTGATATCATAAGCCAGCCAATTGGTCCAAATGATAACTGCAATATCAATTTTCACGGATGAAAAGAATTGGTCAAAGTGTTAAGTAGAATGCAATATCAAACCACAGTGATATGTTGCAAGTACCTGGTAACACCCTACGTACAATAAGAGTGCAAATACTGCCACAGCCGGAGTATTATTTAAAAAGGTATAGTATGACGCCAACAAAAATAGAGATAAGACCTGGAGGTAAAAACTAACATAGTCAAAGATCAACGTGAACACACAACATATTTACCGCAAACATTTCTCTTTTATAAAAGTCTGGTATCCAAGTCATCAGAATTAGATCATGAACATATAAATGTAGAACTTTCATGAATCTTAGTCATATAAACAACCAATGGACAAGTGAATGTAGCTATTAGACAAGCAACCATTGGTATCCACGAAAACCTTGATTATTTTGCACACAGAAATATAATACTTACAATACCGCTAACACCTCCAAGTAGTAAAGGTCTTCTTCCAAGTCGGTCTACCACAACGACGGCCACGCCGGTCATGATTAACTGCAAAGGAGTCAACAAATTACGATTCGGAATGAAAAATTAACAACCATCCTTTCTCCCACTTCAAATACAATGACTGAATAATTAGAATGTAAACACATTAAACACCAGTTCACAATCGAATCATACCTCCCTCCAATGCCATTCATGATATCAAATAAGCAAGACCACTTTATACTTAAATCTTATCATCATTATCACCACCACTCAAGTTTTCCTCTTCCAAAGAGGTATAATAATACTGTTGTAATTGTTGAAGCATCAAAATACACAGCTGAACCAAGTTTTATTGACTAGATGTTCTCAAGAATGAAATTTTCATTATTTCTTCAGAAAAAGTACCTTTAGAAGACCAAGAAGAATCGAGACTCTGGTAGCATCCGAAGCTGCTGAGAACCCTGCACTCTGTTAAGAGAACATTTTAGAAATACCCTCCAGAACGAAGCAATTTGTCAGTTGAAACATTTGTAACCCATCAAGGCAGATAACTAATCAGTACCTTCAGAATAGTAGCAGCATAATATAACACACTTGGTTGACCAGTAACCTGCCATACAAATATGCAACTGGTAAAAAACAGACATTTTGAGCAATGAAAAGTTGAAAGAGACCATCATTAAAGGAACTTCACTACCTGCTGAAAGAACACCAGTCCTGCACCAATGGTGAGTGCCTTCATGCATTTCCCTTGGAAGATTTCCCAAATTGCTGCTTCTTTATCTTGATCAATGTAAGAGAGCTCAGCTAAAATTTCATCAACCTGTTCCGAAGCAGAACCATCGAAAGGTCTGCCTCTTAAACGGCAGAGACAAGTGATGGCACCTTCTCTCATATCATGCAGTTTACCTCTTCCTTGTATAGCACAAAGAAGTAGCCACCTTGGTGAAGGAGGTAACCACCACATTCCAATCCCCATAATCACCGCAACAGGTGTGCTGCTTCCATACATGTAACGCCATCCTGAAACAAGATTGACATAAACACTGCTGGACGTGTAACCTAGCTGAAGAAGAACAGACAACGATTTGATAAGCCTTCATGTGTTTGTCGACTAAAAGCAAACTGAGCTTGCAATCAACTCACCAGCATCCCGAGCACAATGAAGAACTCTTTTAAGGAGATAAATCTTCCTCGAATTTGACTAGGGGTAGTCTCCGCAATGTACATTGGAGCAGCATGCATGGCCTAAAAGTGAGTAAAATTTATAAGAAACAAGAGCCATTCATTTGGAATTAAAAAACCGGCTTAAATAATATGCAGAATGTTTTTTAAATTAAAAAAAAAACTTGTAAATCAAGATACAATAACTGGTTATAATCAAATTACCAATCCAATCCCAATTCCAAAAATAAAGCGCCCAATCACCATAATTGCAAAACTTGGAGTCAAAGTGGTTAACAAAGCACCAACAAGATACAACATTGAGGAAAAAATCAATTCTCTTCTTCTCCCTGTAGAAAAAAAAACATGGACAATTAAAAAGACAGCTATGAAAGACAAAATTTAGAACATAAAAGTTAGATAAAATAAACAAGGTTAGAAGACAAACCTAAGAAGTCAGCAATGCTAAAAGCTAGCATTGAGCCAATAAGTGCCCCATAAAGTGAACCACTGACCTGCAAAACATGTTGAATTTATATTATCCACTGATACAACCATATAAGAAGAATTAAAACTAGTTGCCCCTTCAAATCAGTTAAATCAACCAGCTTACCACAAGCCCAATTTGAACAGAAGACAAGTTATACCATGTTGTTCCGCTCAATGTGGAAGACTGCATTGAATTTCTCAAATCAAAAATTTTTTTTTTAAAAAAAGGAAATTTTCTGAAAGAAGCAAGCTTTGAAAGGAAAGCAGCACATACAAATCATATACGAAATGATAAAGTTTAGCAGCAAATAAGTGTTGAAAGTACCTCCAAAGAAATAGTGGCCCCAGATGTGGCCCCTATGTCATATCCATAGAGCAGACCTCCCAAAGCTGGGAACAGAAACCTGTTGCCCACATGAAACAAGCAGACCAAACATGAGACAAACACTACACAGAACACAAATGCACTTGCTTTTTTACTTTGAATATCCAGTTGATAGATTTAGTAATTTGATTTGGTTGAGAATGAGAGAAAAATTTGAAAAATTCTTAAGCAAGGAATTATTCCAAGGCAAGGAAGAGAATCCAACGGGAGAATAGTAGCTGAAATAGAGTACTCCTCAGCAGAACTACCGCCATTGAGAAAAGGCTCAGAAGCACTGTCAATCTCCGACGACGTTTTCCTACCCTGATTGGGAAAAGGCAACAGCGACAGCAATCAAAACACCAGTTCAGAGACCCATTTCAGAAACATTAGTCAAATCTCCATATCAGAAGGAATATGCAGGCATCCAAAGTCAACCAGAGACACCAAGCAGATAGCCAAAAAGAAACCAAAATTGAAAGTAGTCAGAGGAGGAGGGCAAGGGAACGAACGTCTTTTCCACGGTTGCGGTCGAAGAAGGAGAGCCGGGGCTGCTCAGGATCCGCCGCACCCGATGCCATGGCAAGGAAGACGATTGCTTGCAGCTGCAACGAAACGAAAAGTCAACGACCAAAATACTTAATTTTTACAACGACCATCAATACCAGAAACAAAATACCCACCTCTTCGAAATGGTTTGGAGAAACAGTAGAAGGCTGCTCAAAGTACCTCGACTGAGATGGAGACGATTGATGTTGCAAAAGAAAATAAGCACAGAGAGAGATAAATTGCGGGGGCGGTGGGTGGGAGATGCATATAAGTATACGCTGAGGGAGGGTGGAGGAGGTCAGAAGAGAAGGGCGGCCATGGAAGCTTGAGGTGGAGCTTGGGGAGGGAAGAAGACGCTGGACGATTGGGCCGGTTAGATGTGAACGACGCCACCGCACGTGTCGCACGTGGGAACCCCAATGCCTTTATTTTGTGTATCACTTATTTGCACGTTTATCTCACGTTCTCGTTTTTTTATTTGGAAAAAATTAATATTCTACTTTTATATAATTTAAATTTAATATAAGCCAGTAATTTTTTTTAAAAAAACGATGAGATCATATGATAAAAATAATTTTATTTAATTATTTTTTTCCACGGCAATAAGTGTTTGAGGAACATAAACTTTTATAATCTTAGTTTATATGGTTTTTTTTTTCAAAATAAATGGAAGAATAATGCAATAACATACACGTATCCATCAAGAGTAAGATGAAAAAAATACATCATTGTGAGAATAAATAAGATTATTTATTTATTAATAATACAAGGAAATACTAATTTATTTTGAACTTCTACTATTTTAGCTTTGACATATGTATATTCAAATTGTAAATCCACTCCTTACATGGAAGTACTGGGATTTCTAATTCTTAAGTTGCAACCTTTATTACACTGAATTTAATTTTGGCCTTATAAAAATTTTATCAGCCTATTAATATTTATTTAGCAATATAACATTTTTAGAGTGTAACTCTATCCAAATTATGAATTTTAAAAATTGGTAAATTTTACTTGTATATTTATAGTCGTATTGTTTAAATTAAAATTAGTTACCTAATAATACATGCTTGATTTAAGATTTGTATATAATGCAAGATTTTTATGTATTCATTTATTTATTGTTAGCAAACACTTCAAATGTAAGTAAAATATAAAATCTGAAATAATGATAATTTCGTTTAATTATTAAACTTTGACTCATAATTTGTTTTACTTATTAATATGTGCTTAGTTTAGATTATTACTAATTTTTAACATGAAACTAAAATTAGTTTATAACTACTGTATTGTAAAAAAAATATTTTTCATTAAATTTTAATGGATAATTATTATCATATGTAGAAATATCATTTAGTAATATATTTAAAATTAATTTTGTATGTTATTAATATATTATTATTATTATTACTATTAAGTTTCAAATGTTCTTATTATCAGTGCACCCTCTCACTAATCAAGAGCCGCTGTGACTAGCATCCCGCTCATGGTATGTACGAATTGGTTTCACCCTCTCTCATCTCACTAAAAACTAGATAAAATAATATATAGGTATAGGAAGAGATTTGTATAATAGGTCCGAAAACAACTTGTGGTAGATTTTATTTTCGAAATCAGAGGATGAGATCCTCGAGGGTTATTAATTCAAAAAACTATTTGATTAAATGACCTGAGTTAAGTAGGATCTGATAAAACATCACTTAACCCGTCCCATAATCAATAAAATAAATTACAATAAAATAAGCGATAAACAAGGGGTGAGCCCAAAATAGATTTGGTCGAAGCTCTAAGCGTGGCCACACGCCTATGCAGTGAGCTCCTATTCTGTACCTATACATTATATAGTTAAACGCTGAGTTTTAATTATATGATGCATGGATGTAATGGATGCAATGAATGCCTGTGATTCATTACATAATCATGACTATTAGAAACACTAACATCAATATCAAAAATTAACAAATGAATTAAATTAACAATTAGCAATTTAAAAATCTTCCTGTCATTACTTCTAACTAAGTGACTATGTCACAATTCATGAACTTATCATTATTTCATGTCAATCCTCATTAAATTAGATTAGTAACCCTAATAATGATTAATTAGGTGAGTAATCCTACTTACAATATTTTACCCATAATTAAGTTTACAAATCCTAATTATGTTATTCCACATCTAATTTCTATAATGAATTAACTTCTTAATCACTAATAATTAACTGATACAATTATAATACTAATACACAATTATCACAATTTCTAACATCATCAGTATCATAATTAATTTCATAATCAATTAATTCGAATGATTATTAATCATTATCAATTCTTAATCACATGAAAAATTTATTAATCAATAGATAATTATAAAAAATTTCAAAATTAACATATTCACAAAAATATGAAAAATTCCTAAAATTATGAATGATATACATAATAATTAAAATAAATTAAAAATCTAAAATTTGAGAAACGATAAGCGTCTTACAGTAATTCAAACTTGAATCGGCGACGACGGCATTGGTGGTGGCCGCGGCGGCTAACAATGTCGAGGAGTGGCTACTGTGGTTGGGAGTTGGCCCACAAGGAAGGACAAGGGGGCTAGGTGAGGTCTATGTAGTTTGGCTGGGCCACTGGCTGGAAATTGGCAGAAATTGGTCACCTGTGATAATGTTGCCGACAACTAAATTAGGGAAGAAAGGGGTGACTCGGTAGAGGAGAGGGAAGGGGGAAAAGGGAGAAAGGAGGGTCAATGAGGAGGTCTAGACCAGCGGTGGCAACGTCGCTGCAAGAAAATAGGGGCGGCGATTGGCATACAGGTAGGAGGAGGAAGAAGGTAAGAAGGAGGAAGTAAGGGAAGGGTGACGGCATCACGGTGGGGCCGCGGCAACGGGGAGGCCTGTAGGAATGGTTGTCGGCAGTGAGGTGAGGCGTTGGGTGGAGGAGATTATCAGCAGGAAGGGAAGGATTGAGAGGTATAAGGCGATAACAATTTTGTAAATTAAATTTGACTCACTCCCGATTCAAGTCAATATTAATAAATAAATTCTGAAAAAATACAAAATAAAATATAATAAAATATCATAAAATAAAATAATCGAGTTCTAACTCGAATGACATGCTCTAAACCTACTAACCCACCCAAAAATAATAAATAATGTGTCTTAACATGATAAACGACCTAACTCTAATTCTATAGTCTACTAAAAAAAAAAAAAACTAGGCATATTCTCATATACTTTGATAATATGATATTGTATTACTAACGTTATCATCATATACTTGGGCACACATGTCCCTCTTCACTTATAACACAAGAATGACTTAAGCTTAGTACGGGGGTTCTATGTAATACCCCAAATCCAGTTCACGCTCGTGAACTGAACCAGCATGTAACGGGCCCTGGTTAGGTCGGTTAACCCGAATCCAACACGTGCAGATCCAATCTCGGTGTATGTGGGATCTGATAAAATGCCACTTAACCCGTCCTATAAGTAATAAATCAAACATACAATAGAATAGAGCATGAAAACAGAGAGGAGTCCTAAATGGAAATGGTATAAGCTCCAAGCGTGTCATCGCGCCTAGGTGGTGAGCTCCTACTCTGTACCTACACATCAAATCTAGAAGCCAACGCCCGCTAACTGAATGATGCATCAACTCGACATGACCATTATACCCACAATACAACAACATCCATCAACAATCAAATAATCATAATTGTAAAAATAATTCTAACTCATCCTATCCATACCAATTTTTATTGTGTTTTTCTAAGTTACATCGTGGTCAATTATCATGCTCAAACTCAATTTATCTCATCAAATCACTTACTATTTATTCCCAATTAATCAAATCATGCCACTTATCACTTCATCCATAGTTAGACATTAATCATGACAATTAATCAATCCTAGCATGCTATGCTAACAAAATAATCAAATCAGAGGTAATTATACCTTGCATCGTCAGCAATCGGTGATGGCTAGGGTTTCGTTCTGCATCTCGAACCTCGAATTCGGTGCTCGATGGTGTCTGAAGTTCGATCAAGTTCAACTGGATGAGCACGGTGGAAGATCCAGTGAATTCCAATGAATTGGTTTTCTAGCAAGTTTTGATAGCTTTCCAGTGGTTTTCCGATGGCAATCGCCCGCGGCGTCTACATGCGGAATAGTAGGGGTATTAGGTACCATTGGAACCGGCTCGGCAAGCCCGAAGTGTCTACGACATCGATGTGGTCGGTAGAGGCGGCCGCTCGCCGAAAAATGGCTAAAACCAAGGCCGTCGGTGGTGGGCGGCTAAGTCCGGCTGGCCTGGGCGGCACTTGGCTCGGTTCCAATCGTGGGAGGTCGTGGGTTGGTAGAAGGTGTCAAGGCGACCACCCAATCATGGCGGTGACGGTTGCCAGCAGCTGAATCGGCAAAGGAAGCGTGACGCAAGGGCATGACTTCCTCACGTCGTGGAGGCTCGGCGACGGCCAGGAGCGCTCGAGCGGCACGGCAACTGCGCGGCGGAGCTTGGCGGCGGCAGCGACATGTATGGGGAGGCGTCAAGGCAAGGGTTTGGATGGGGAAAAAGAAAAAGGGTTGGGAGGTGGTCGATGGCAATATCATAAATACGTATTGACTCGACTACAACTCGAGTCAAAAATAATAAATAGCTTGTAATAAATCTAAAATATATTCAAAAAATTAGGGGAAAATCCTATAAAATAAAACAATGCCATAACATCATAATGACATGCTCTATAACTATCAACCCACCCAAGCTGCCCGTAACACATCCTAACACAGTCAACGGCCTAAAACTAATTCTACGATCCACTATATATATATATATATATATATATATATATATATATA
>JAVDBV010003365.1:0-10495 GCA_032619315.1 Piper longum
GTGGAGGTGAGGGAGAGGGGTGGCATTCTCGTAATTAAAAATTGACTCGAGTCCGACTCGAATATAAAATAATAATTAATTCAAAATAATTTTAAAAAAAATCCAAAAAAATATTAAAAATATAATAAACTATAATACACATAATAATATCAAAATAACATCAATATATGATATTTATATATTTATGTTATAAATTGTCAATATAGATTTTTATATAACCGATTCGGACCGATTCCGATTCCAATTCCGATTCCGATTTAGACCGATTCCTAACCGATTCAAAAAAACCGATTTTTGGCCGATTCAGATCAATTCCGATTCCGATTCCGATTCTGATTCATTGGAAAACCGATTCCGATTCCGATTCTGATTCCTGCAACCATGGTCCTAACGGACCTGGTAGAAGCTCAAGCGTATCATCGTAACTAGGCAGCGAGCTCCTACTCCATACCTACACATCAAATCTAAAAGCTAACACCTGCAAAATGAATGATGCGTCAAACTAGTCCTAAATATCACACTAGCAATACAATCATAATCAATCAACAACTCAATAATCATTAATGTAAATCATCGTATTCGTATCAATTTTATTGTACTTTTCTAATTTACATCGTAATCAACTATCATGCTCATACTTGATTTATCTCATTAGATCACTTAATCCTCATCATTCTTAATCACATCATGTAATTCATCGTTTTATTCACATTTAGGCATTTATCATATCAATTACTCAACCCTAGCATGTTGTCTAATAATCATCAATTCTAAATAATAAAGTTGGAGGTAATTATACCTCACATTGTTAGCAATCGGCGACAGCTAGGGTTTCGTCATGTGTGCGTCTTGGACCTCGAATTCGGCGCTCGACGGCATCCGAAGATCGATCGGGTTCGACTGGATGAACTCGGCAAAAGATCCAGCAAAGTCCAACGAATTTCAACAATTCTGGTTTTCCGGCGAGTTCCGGTGATTTTCCGACAGGTTCAGTGGTTTTTCGACCACTTTCCGGTGGTTTTCTGGCGACAATCGCTGGTGGCATCTACTGGCCAGATAGGGGATGTATAGGGTACCATTGGAATCAGCTCGGCGAGCCCGACGCATCTCTGGCATCGGCGTGGCTGATGGAGGCGGCAGCTTGCCGGAAAATCTCAAAACAGGGTCGGCCGCGGTGGGTGGCTAGATCCGGCCAACTTGGGCGACAATCGACGGTGCTCTGGTCAGGAAAGGTAGCTGGGGGGGTCGAGGATGCCGAGCCGACCACCCGATGGTGACAACAACGGAATCGGTGATGGAAGCTCGGCGCATGGGAGCGGCTTCCTCGCGTCGTGGCAGCCGGGCAACAGCCGGGAGCGGCACGGCGACGCCGTGGTGGGGAGGAGTAGCGTCGTTCGGCGGCCGGGCAGCGTCGGCAGCAACAGCAGCGACCACTCAAAGGGCGGCGGGAATAGGGTTTTGGGCGAGGAAGATGTGTAGGGGAAGAAAAACACGTTGGATGGCAAACTCGTAAATATTACTTGACTCGTATCCGGCTCGAGTCAAAATAATATCTAAATTGAAATAATTTTAAAAAAATCTAGAAAAAACGAAAAAAAATCTCTAAAATAACACAACATCCAAATGGCATGCTCTATAGCTAACAACCCGCCCAAACTACACGTAACGCGTCCTAACGCGTTAAACGACCTGAAACTATTTCTACGATCAAGCTACATAATAATAAAAATTATACTGCATACTCTCATATATTCTGATAACTCATTCTTTTCTGTTGTATTCATGATATTATCATTATATACTTAGGTATACATGAATCCTTATGACTCATACATATAACCGATGTCGACTCAATACACTTATTCTAAAGCATACTCGACTCGAAAATAACGGTTGAACCAACCAATTTTAAATATAAAACCCTAACTCAAATCGTTAGTTTTACATCTCCCAAACACAAGAGTGCTTGGACGCTCGCCTTCCCGGCACTCGGGTGTTCTGCCCCTTGCCTTCCTCCTTGGTGCTTTTTTACTTCTTTCTTCTCCTCTCTTATTCTCCAGCTCCGGTGATCCTTGGCGGCAAAATAAGGTTCGACAATAACGTCATGGTGAAATAATCATATGTAAGACAGCTATGTGACATGATCGTGGAAGATTTTACGTGTCATGAGACTTTTCCCAACTCTACATCAGAGAGCCACCAAATTAGTTTTTAGCTTGAGTGCTCCACCAAAGGCAAATGGAAAGACCAAGCTTTAATTTATAAATCACAAGAGAATATTATCCTCTCATCACCACTTTAGTTTCAAATTGATGTGCAGCAATATCCCAAAAACTCATCGCATGATCTTGGCTCTGGCTTTCAAAAACCAAAATAGTTTGGTCAAAGGTGGCAGCCACCCAAATAAATAACCTCGAGGAGCAACCACGAGCGTAATTATCAAAGTTTGTTGAACGTCCAAATCACGCCATCGCAAATGTAAGTGCAGCCCCCAGGTTATCCATCTGCCGTCGACGCGTGTAGCTACTGCCGGACGGATACGTTGAGCAATCAACATCGAGATTCTGTAAAATGTCCTCTTCGACTTATCACATGCGCTTATCGTGTGCTGTGATAATTGACTTATTTGGTTTTCTCCCGGATTGTCAGCGGTAAAAAATTGAAAACACTATTGAGTTTGCCGATTAAAATCAAGCGTTCTGCAAAATTACACTTGGAAGGCACTTGAACATTAGCGTGATCTCCGAATCGGGATTATGTACGTAACTAGTTGGTCAGGCCACTTATACATCAGGTGACTTATAATTTTTTTTTCTACTTATACTGTAGATAGCATCCCATTTCGTGTTACATTCATACTGTGAAACCAAACCTCTCAATGAGGATGGAGACAGACAACAAATCTTATTCCCTACCATAACTGACTTTTGAGAACTTGAAGTGAAGCCACTGATACAACTCCTTGCGCTAAAATTTCGAGCCTACAGGAACGTAATTGCTTAAGAAGCTATCTCGAGAATCTGAAGTAATGGCTTTATAAGTACTTCAAGTTCTCAAGGTTGTCTGTAAATACGATCCTTGTCGGTTCCCATTTTCTCTGTTTTGGAATTGTTGATCAGGTCCATCCGAATGCGTAGCCAGCTTTTTTAGGTGTGTTATGTCGCACTTTCGTTTTCTGTAACAAGGGCCAGGATCGGCAGACACTTTTTTACCCGTAATCTTTGCTTAGCCTTTTGAGCTGAACAACTCTGACTTTAAAAAAATAAAATATAAAAACTTGGCAATCTTTTCTGCCTGCCCTTAAATCTCCTGGTATATTAGAAAAAAGAAGGAATTTCTGCATATTTCTGATGCAGAAATAAACTTTTTTTTTTTTGAGGGAACAATAACTAAGCGTCTTGGTATCAGCCTAATTAATGATTTGCTGCGTCTGTCATTTCTCCTCTGCCACATGAAACTTAGAATAGTAAGAACGTACGAACGTATCATACACAATGGCCAGTAGACGCACATGCAAGATAAAATGGCGGCACCGTCAAATTGTTATCTTTAGCTCGTTTATTTTACGCAGTGGTCCATGCCTTACCAAGAAAATGACACGTTTTGGCCGGAAGTTTTGTTCACTTATTTTCTTCCTTATACATGTTGCCTTGTAGGCCTCACCATTTCCTTAGTTTTGTTGATCTGGGAGGTAACAGTTAACCTTTAGCCACATCTTATTTTTTTGCGCTTTAATTTGGCCTATATAATGAAAACCAGGTAAACTTTACGTGGACTAATCAAAATAGGGCTGGTGGCATGGCTAAATTGAATGGAAGGATTGTAAGGTTGCAATGAAAAGTTAACTTACAACAGGCTGAAGCCTGAGATTCGATATTAGAGTTGGTACGTTTGAGTTGGCCAAATTTATGCGTGTAATAATAGGAAAACACTATTGCCAAGATAGTAACTATGACAAATTATATACAAAAACCGACCGGAACTAAGAATATTTGTTATAAATTACTATGAGAAAAATTTATCAAAAACCGTAAATATCCTTAGCCAACAATCTTGACCTTGCCTTGAGAAAAAAAAAAAAAAAAACCTTGACCTTATTCAACCAACCCAATGTCGTGTACACTTAAGTAACTAAGAATAAAATGAAACAAAATATACATAATCCCGGGTTAATCAGCGCTAATCCTAACGAAAATAGTTATGATCTAATCTAATTTGATCAATTTAGTCACGAACAGGTTGCACCACCGACCGGAACTAAGCATTACTGTTAACCGATGTCAAGTCACGTTCACGTAAAGCAGGGTGTATGGGCCCCACTCATTCATTGTAAATTTACAAAAAAAGCCTCACGATCTCCATATATGCGTGGCGGGAGCCGCCGGTTTGCAAACGAGCGGGTGCGTCGGCCTCCTTTCCCTCATCTTCTTCTCCTTCCTCGGGTCGTTGGAGAGGAGGATCTCTTGTCTTCCTCCAAGTTCCCACATACGGTCTAAGCTCTCGTGATCTCTGTGCGTCATCAAGAACCTCGCTAGATCGCAATTGGGTCGTCTCAGATCTCGCATATCTGCTTGGCCATACGCATGAGCTACCTGGTGGGGATAAGATTCTCGACCAACTCCAAACACTTCATCACCCGCCTCCTCTTCTTCATCCTCCATTACTCGCCCCAGATCCCCGACCCTTCCCTCAAAGGTTTTGAGTGGTTGTTTGGTTGTCATACTGTTCGCGCCGAGCCGTAATGGAGTCTTCTCGAAATGGTCTCTTGCGGAGAGGTAATAATGGTTATTAGGCTGGTTAATGGATTTATTTTTTAAAAAAAAACTTTTGCTGGTAAGTATTTTTTGTATGCTTGCGAAGCGGACAAGTTTGAGTGGCGAAAAATGAAACGTTTCGGTTAGTAGTTCGCTGGTTGGTTGGTGGCGAATACATTGAATTAAAAAAATGTCTACCTTTTTTGTCGTTTGCTTTTGGTGCTTTTGGGGGTGGGGTCTGTGTTGTCACAGACGTTGTGGTTGTATAAAAGTGTTTGTTTTTTTGTGATTTTCTTGGTATGATTGATGGATTGACTGCTAAGCATGTTATGCCGGTGGGGTGCCTTGTAAACCATGATCTTAAAACTTTTTGTGGGGTAGTCAATTTTTTTTTTTCTCTCATGGCTCTCCTATTTGGATACTTTTTTTACGTGCATGCATCTTGTGGGGTTCGGTTGTATGAATTAAAAACTTAAAAAGGGAGATTTCGCTGGGTACTTCTTTTTTGCTGCTTGATTGAGTTTTTAGGATCCACCTGCAAAAGTTAACGATTTACAGGTTCGAGTTAGCCGGGGCACTTATATGTTATTTAGTGCTTGATTAGCTTTCCCTGTCGGCGGTTAAAAATATTTTACTGCCTTTCCTTGTTTTGTTCCGGCTGATTGCATATACCTATAGTTCTACTTCATGAATGATTCTAGTTTGGCCAAGTTCTTTCCATCCGCTCCTAGTTTTTACTGTTTCTGCTATTAAAAAGCACACTGTTTACCTATCATTATAGCGTTGAGATGAGAGAAGGGTGATTTGCATCATTCATCTCTGAATTCCACAACTCCTGTTCATAGAATACCAGGAACAGGTTTTCCTCTTTGAGGAGGTGATTGCAATAGTTGGAATCAATTACAATTTCCAATTAAGAAGTGGCACCCCCTTAGTTGTGGCAACCCCTCATATAAGGTGTTCCTACTAAGAGGACACAAGCTGAAGCATCTGTAAGGATGTAATTTCCAACATCATTTACTGACCAGTTCTTTGCAAAATTGTCTTGTGAAATTTCCACTGTAATGACCTGTTTCTTAGCATACTTCCTACTGTTTAGGCCGAATATTTTATAGGTGTTTAGCAAAGTTTCTGATGCATTGTTATTCGTCAAGTTCTTATTTTGTAATTTATTTCTTAAGTTAGAAGCTTCCCTAGTCTCAAGAATTGCTTGCGTAGTAATGTCAGAAACAATTTAGGTAGTTGTTTCCTTACTGGAAGGAGTAGTGTTATTAGTTTCACCAGTCAAAGCAGAAAATCCTTTATAAATACACAATTTTTGGCCAAAAGACCGGCCATATCTGTTCAATTTGTTTTGTGCCAATAAAACCGAATTTTTTCTCTAATTATCTGCTAATTTCTAATGTTCTTTGTGATACTATTCTCCGTTTTGTTAACCTTTGCAAGATAATTATGTGTAAATTGTCGTAGGCACAGTGCTGTATAAAATTTCTCAAAATTGACTACTAACTTTCTATAATCTCCTATCATCTTGTGGGAGAGTCAGTCAGTTTTAAAATTTTCTGTACTGATATCTGATTAGATCATCTATATATATGTGTTGCGTCCATTGAATTAACTCACTGTGTTATGGATCATTTTAATCGAACACAATTCATATTTTCTTTTACATCCTTAGTTATAATCATCGGCGGAGGGTTGGCTGGTCTCGCTGCTGCACGTTCTCTGCAAGATGCCTCCATTCAGGTAAAGCAGAAATATGCATGCTTCTAATCATTCATCGTTTTTACTTATTTTTTGTATTTGATGTCAATCTTACTTTTTTTTTTCTAACATCCTTGAACTAGCGGACTAAATAATAAAAACTGCTCCAATTTTCAGGTGGTTCTTCTTGAATCACGAAATAGGTTTGGAGGTCGGGTGCACACTGACTATTCATTTGGCTTTCCTGTTGATATGGGGGCATCCTGGTAGATAACTTGTTTTATGCACCCAATTTTATAGGCTTGTTCGATTATTTTTGTCCATTAAATTGCACAAAGTCTTTATATCAAGCTTATATGATGTATGGTCTTGTCCATTCATTTTTAGGTTGCATGGTGTCTGCAAGGAGAATCCTCTGGCTCCTTTGATTGGGAAATTAGGACTTCCTCTTTATCGTACCAGTGGTGATAACTCTGTGTTGTATGATCATGATCTTGAAAGGTAATTTGGTATCTCTGTTTCATTGTTTTCAGAGTTAGAGTTCTCTTTTTTTGACAGCATAGAGCAATGTTGGACATTAACAACAAATTCAATAATAAAATGGATGGAATTTTTTAGTTGCTTATGTCTATCTCTTTTTTTAACTTACATTATTTTTTGTAGCTATGCACTTTTTGACAATAATGGTCTCCAAGTTCCTCAAGAACTGGTAACCAATGTAGGCGAAGCCTTTGAAAAAATTCTGAAAGAGGCATGTTCTTTATTTAGACCTATCTTCCAAATATATATTTGACTTAAGATTACCGAGGTATATTTGCTTTAGTATCTAACATGGCTGTTATCACCTGATGTATTCAGACAGAGAAAGTGAGGGATGAGCATAACAAGGATATGTCTATACTTAAGGCCTTTTCGATTGTTATGCAGAGGCGTCCAGACTTGAGGTAGAAGTGCAACTTCTGATAATGTTTGTTTCGTTGGTTTTGCTGGTATTCTTTATCACTCATGTTTGTGTGCTTTCCTGCAGGCAAGAGGGACTTGCTAACAAAGTTCTTCAGTGGTACCTGTGTAGAATGGAGGGATGGTTTTCTGCAGATGCAGACACTATCTCGCTCAGGGGATGGGATCAGGTAAAATCTAACGTCCCTAGTGGTAGTGTAATTTTTTAAATCAATATTCTTTTTAGCATATGTACCTAGCATTGATTGTGAATCTAAGCTTTTGGCAAAATGCAGGAAGTATTGCTTCCTGGCGGGCACGGGCTAATGGTGAGGGGATATCGCCCTGTCGTCAATACACTTGCGAAAGGGCTTGATATCCGCCTTGGGCACAGGTACATGTAGTCATTATACTTTTCGTGTAAAACAGATCCACTATGTGGGTTTCTTTTTGGTGAATAAGAATCGTCTCACAATGTCTGAGCGGTTTTAATTCTTTTATTGTTATATAGAAGGTAGTGGCCTTAGTAGTTTTATGAAGCAGTATATGAAAATTTTGTAATATTCTTGAACTTGTGACATATACTATATCTCAGACTGCTATTTAATATCCTTAACAACAGGGCGACCAAAATTTCCCGACATTATAATGGAGTGATGGTCACGGTGGAGGGCGGGACAACATTTACAGCAGATGCTGTTGTGGTTGCTGTTCCATTAGGAGTGCTTAAAGCCAAATCCATTCAATTTGAACCAAGACTTCCTGGATGGAAAGAAGCAGCTATAGAAGAACTGGGGGTTGGTACCGAGAATAAGATAGCTTTGCACTTTGATAAAATATTTTGGCCCAATGTGGAGTTCCTAGGGATAGTGGCATCTACTACTTATGGCTGCAGCTATTTTTTGAATCTTCACAAGGCAACGGGACATCCTGTCCTGGTCTACATGCCCTCGGGTCGCTTGGCACATGATCTTGAGAACATGTCTGATGAAGCTGCTGCCAGTTTTGCCTTCAAGCAGCTCAAACGGATTCTACCAAACGCATCTGAGCCTGTATGTACCCACATTTCATCATTGAATACTCGTAAAATTGTACTATTAGATTAATTTACCCTCCAGGACTACTAAACCACTTGTGAACACCAAGTTCATAGTTTCATTCTTGGTCATTTGTTGGGCGCAGATTCAGTACTTGGTGTCTCACTGGGGCACTGATGCGAATTCTTTGGGCTCCTACAGCTATGACAAGGTGGGAAAGCCTCACGAGCTGTACGAGAGACTCCGGATACCTGTAGACAATATTTTCTTCGCCGGAGAAGCGACTAGCTTCGACTACCCGGGGACCGTGCATGGAGCCTTCTCCACCGGTCTGATGGCGGCCGAAGACTGCAGGCTGAGAGTGTTGGGGCATGATAATGAAGTGGGACTGTTAAATGCTGTCATGGGGCAGGAGCCCATGGCCGTTCCTCTCCTCATCTCTCGTATGTAGGCAGTCCAAATAAATGGTTAATGAACCTTGTCAATAATGGACCTTGTTGGAATTTATATGATGATGAGTTTGGGGCACTAGCTTCAGATTTAAAACAGTTAATATCAGCTAGCTTGGACTTGTTTATAGTATTTCTTGTCTATGTTCTATAATATCAAGGTTCTCCTCTTTAATGATAGAGAGAGAGAAAGGGAGTCTTTTATCCATCATCGTGTTTGAAAATAATAAGCTGGTGAATCAGTCCAATAGAAAAGGGGAAAGCTCTAATTTTCGATTGAATTCTTTTATGTTATCCGCCCATGTTATGAAGTGTTAGATTGAGAAAATCTAAATTTGCTAATTATATAAGACCAGGGGTGATCACCGTGGGTGTTAAATGTATTTGAAACATTATTTTGTTTCAATTTAGATTCCCAGACTGGCATTAGGATACAATTGAGCAATTGTTTTAAAAAAAATACTCCATTATGTCAATATAGATGTGCAAAGTTAACCACAATTGGACAAAACACCATCATCCATATGAAGCGTTTTAGAAGCCTAATTTTGGGTAACTTCGATATCCGATCGGGTCCGACCAGTACACTGGATGGCGTTTAAAGAAGGGCCAGCTGGGGATTGTCACCGATGAGGTGAGAACAAACCCACAAAGCATATATCAGACACATAGCACATAGCCAGTGATAAATGCCACTGCAGCTCAGCCAGGTTCTGCCCTTGTCAATCCATCGATAATGCACAACATCATGTATGCGAATAAAGATTGATGAGGAAGCGAATTGTAGAGTGATAAAGCTTTGGACAATGGGGCTATTTCTGTATTGATTATTGCTCAACCAATTAATAACATCTATTTCATTACAATTTGGAACAGATTGGTCGCAGGACGACCGCAGAAAGCACCGGAGACGGTTTCTTTTTTTTTTATTCTGTCATACCTATGAAGGTAATATTCTCAGTTCTAGGCAGTAACTTGATTTTGGTTTCCTACAAAAAGATACGAATTTTAATGCTTTTAATGTTGAAAAATTACGTTTTGATGTTTGCAGATGATTCCCTGTTGTCAGTCCTTTTTTTTGTATTAGTTTCACTCACTACATATTGTTGTTCGTCATTGTTGAAAGCTCGTTTTAAACTATATATAAAAGATTGCATTTTTTTCTTAAAAAAAACTATGGACATCACTTGGAAAGTTGAAGTTATCAATGTTAGGACTACTGTAACATTTCTTATCACTACAATGAATCATCGATGTTTTTATCCATGTTAAGTTTCCAACAACATATTGCTTCCTTATAGGCATATTGTAAAAATCAGCTGATTCTACTCAAAATTGGCTCGATTTAAATCGAATTAGAAGCAACTTAAATCGAAAAATGGGTAAATTGGTCTTCGGCTCAAATTGGTCCATAAATTGACCGATTTGAATCAATTCCACTTGATTCGAACCAATTTTGAACGACAACAAGGGAGGATGGGGTGGCTAGGGCGAGCGGCGACAGGGTGATGGAGGGGGGAGGGGGGGCAGATTAGGTGGGGGTGGTGGCCGGGTGCACAGGGGATGGGAGGGGCCGGTGGGGAAGGGGTGGCCGGGCAAGGTGGTGGCTTGG